>CABHPH010141049.1:0-16389 GCA_902168325.1 Peromyscus nudipes
AGTCTTTCTGTTTCTGTTTTTGGGACAATGTCTCATGTAGTTCAAGCTGGTCTTGAACCCTATGTAGCCAAGGATGGCCTTAGACTTCTGATCCTCCTGCCTCCGCCTCCTGAGTACTGGGATTACAGGCATGTACTACCACAGCTAGTTTTCTGTGGTACTTGGAATTGAACTCAGGTCTTGTGTGTGGTACAACCAGCCTACCCACTGAGCTACATTCCAGCCCCGAGATGTCTTAAAGGGAGGGATCTGTGGGACCTTGCCCGTCTTCGTCCCTCACGATACAATGACACCCTATTCCCTCTTGTTCAGCCTCCAGTGAGAAAGGAGAACAAAAGAGCACAGAGCCGAAGGAGGGCTCCTCCATGGCCTGATTCAGAGCTTAAATATTCTCACTGCCCTAGCATGGCAGGGGCGCTTGTCCACTCCGCCCGCCCTGGGTGGCTACTCACGGGGGAGGGAGCTTCACTATGCAGTGCAAACGTCCCTGACTAAGACCAAGAGAACCACAAACAAGGACCATGACCCTTCCAGCACACCGAAGTATCTTTTTACCTGGCAGCAAGCACATGGGCCGCACAGGAAGATTCCGAATTTCCTTCAGCTCGGATACAAGCTTTAATGGAGTGGGCAGCAGGCCAGGCCCAGCCTAGAGAAGATAGCTGCCATCCGCAACCATGAGAGCTGTGGAGTGGAGCCAGAGGGGTGAGGGAGCTGCTGTAGGAAGGAGGCACTTTGGAAATTCCTTACATTTTTTTGCCCTTTGTCTCTGGGCATTGAGATGGAGAGCCATGTTTGACTCTGTTCCAGTTCCCATCTCTCCTTTGCATTCAAAAGGAAGATCCTGGCTGAGCACCAGAGAATCAATCCCCTGGCTCTTTTTCATCTCAGTGGAGACCCAGAGGCGTGAGGTAGAGGGGCTGGCTAGGAGGCAGGCTTTATTTCGCTCTCTGCATTTCCCTTTCTCAGTGACTGCGGCCTGGCTCAAGTCCTCAGTGATGCAAATGCGATGCCTCCTTCTGAGACAGGTGGTCCACTCTGCTCCTCAGTAGTGGGGAGATCAAAGGTACCTGTGTGCAGGTTGGGAACAGGACACTGGGGTATGAGGACTGGTACAGGGACACCATCGCTAAGTTCCACTAGGAGTTCGGCCAGGTGCTGGGGATGAAATTCCTTGATAGAGCATGTGTCCCACATGTGTGTGGTCAGCTCTGGGTTCAACACTGAGGGAAAGGGTGGACAGGGGAGCCGGAAGTCCCCTTCCCAGGAAACTTTATAACAGATTCTAAGGCTCTTATCACAGTTGTGAACAAGGATCCCTCTATTACGGACGGATAGAAGGCCCATGTTCTCTTGCCTCCATGAACGGCTCACCAACCCCGACAATAAACCACTTTTCTCTCCAGCCAGCTGATTTCCAAAGCCAGCACAGGACCACCAAGCCGTGCTAATGACCTGCCTTCCCCTTTCACATCCTATCCCACCTGCTCTGAAGAGCTGGGACTTTTCATTAGCCTCCTATACTTGAGCCATCCCGACCCTCTCGTCACCAAACGAAGTCCTCATCCTCCCAAAGTGGTAGAGAGCCTCACAGAGAACGGGGCAAAGGTCTATTGACAGCTCCCCAGGACCGCTTAGACAAGCCTGTTCTATTGTCTGGTGTCGCCCCAGCCCCCCTCGCCCCAAGAGGTAAAAAGAAAACTGAACTTCCTTTGAAGGCTGAGTTTGCCAGACCCCCAGTCACTCATTACAGGACCTCCCTGGGGGATTCACATCCCCACCGAGCTTCAGTTTCCACCTCTGAGATGGAGAGAGTTGTCTTGAAGACTGACTGACAGCCCAGGGTGCAGGCATAAGCTAGGCATCCCAGAGATAGTTCCCCCAACGTCTCCCTTCTCTGGTGCTGGCCCTGGCGGAGGGCTCCCTGTGGCTAGCATCCAGCTCCTAACCTTTTTTAGTTCAACCCTGTTGGGTGGATGTAGAATGAAAACCACAGACAAGTGACAGCCTCACTTCAGTACAACAGGACTCTTAACCAGACTGACCACAGAGTTACTGAGGAATCTGGAATTCTTTCTCGTGAGTTCTGAGTCTCATTAATAAAAGAACTCAAAAGCAGGCTCGGAAAGGAGCTCAGGGGCCACTTTATTAGAATTAGAGAGGAAGACAATAGGGCAGACAGGCTATAAATCTCAGCTGACCGCTGGGAGGAAGGAGACAGATAAGTAGAAGAAGATAGTGATATCTTTGAGTTAGGCTATAAAACACCAGGCAGAGGCAAGGGCGGTGGCGCACACCTTTGATCCCAGAGCTCAGGAGGCAGAGACAGATGTATCTCTGTAAGTTCCAGGCCAGCCTGGTCTACATAGTGAGCTCCAAGACTGCCAGGGCTACATAGCAGACCTTGCCTCAAAATAAAGAAACAAACAAACAAACAAACAAGCTGGGCATGGTGGCTGGTGGTGCACACCTTTGATCCCAGAGCTCAGGAGTGTTATTTATTTATTAAACAGCGCTGTTTACCATAAGAGAGAAGCCATGAGGCACAACAAAACCCACTATAAGAGTTTATTAAGGGAAGGGAACAGAAGGAATGTGTGTAGGCCTGTGGAATGACCATGCAGGAAGAGAGGAAAGGAGTAAGTGGAACCTGCTTTTATAGGTACCCCCCCACACACACATGCACATAAGGGCTTACATAGCTACTCCACGCATGCGCATAGATTACGTGATCACGCATCACACGGATTACATAGGACGTAAGGCCCTAGGATGACTAAGCATCTTGTCTGGCTACTGGACAACACACATGCGGTCATGTAGCTGGGGGAGTGGCTAGGAATTCTAACAAGGAGGCAGAGACAGGTGGATCTCTGTGAGTTTCAGACCAGCCTGGTCTACATAAAAAAACCAAGAGAAAGAGAATAAATAAATGAAAGAAAATGGATAAAAGAAGAAAGGAAACCAGATTTAGCCGTGAAGATCAGCAAGAAATGTAGATGGGGTGGGAGTCTTCAGAGGGAAAAAAAAATGAAAAAACTCAGAGTATCAGAACAAGTATGTTTAGGATTTTGGCTAGTATACAAACAGAAGGAAGGGGCAGCCAGATATGGTGGCGCACACCTGTAATCCCAGCACTCAGGAGGCAGAGGCCAGCCTGGTCTACAAGTTAGTTCCAGGAAAACTACACAGAAAAACCCTGTCTCAAAAAACAAAAACAAAACAAAACAAAAAACCCAAGACAAACAAAAACAGAGAGAGAGAAAAGAAAAACTATACTTTTTTGACTTGGAATTCAAAACAGCAGGCAGGCCGCAGGCAGGCTTAGCAGTGGAGATCTGTAAGCAACCACATAGAGAGAGGCTTCTGAGAGGTAAAAATACGTGATCTCATTAAGGAATAATAATTCCTCCCATCTCCTTAGCAAATCTCCATGTAAATCAGCATTACTGAGGGGTGGTCTCCAGCCAGGTGGCTAAAGGCTCTTTTTTTTTTTTTTTTGTTTTTTTGGTTTTGCGAGGCAGGGTTTCTCTGTGTAGTTTTGGTGCCTGTCCTGGATCTCACTCTGTAGACCAGGCTGGCCTCAAGCTCACAGAAACCAGCCTGGCTCTGCCTCCCAAGTGCTAGGATTAAAGGCATGAGCCACCATGCTCTGGCTCCAGGCTCAATTGTTTTTTAACTTTATGGGGAAGGGGTGGACAACAGTAGGTAATGTTCTCTAATTTGGGAGACAGATCATAATGTCACATCTGCACCCAGGGCCTGGGATGCATCTCATATCCCATGCTTTTGACTAACAGGAAGTAGTTCTTCCTTAATAGGCCTCAAAAATGCCCTAAATCACCCACCTTTTCATGCAGTATTTTAAATTTTTTGTTTTTGTTTCTGTTTTTCGAGACAGGGTTTCTCTGGGTAGCTCTGGCTGTCCTGGAACTCACTCTGTAGACCAGGCTGGCCTCCATGGAACTCAGAGATCCACCTGCCTCTGCCTCACCAGGGGTTGGAACTCGAGGTATGCGCCACCACCACCTGGCCTAGTTTAAATTTTTTCATACAACGTATTTTGATCACTTTTTCCCTCCCTCAGTTCCTCCCAGATCCTGCCCTGTGTTTTAAATATGAAGGGGGGCAATTGTGATGCAGGAAGCAGGGTCCGGAGCGAGAGGCTCATCCTCAGCAGCCCTCAAGGCTGCTAATATCTTTCCAGCCACCTAACGGCAGCGACAGCGCTGTGAGGACATCTCCTTTGAGGACCGCTGTCCAGTGCTCGGTAACTGTGTCCCTTCTGAGTGCTGGGCCACAGCCTAAACAGGCTCAGACCTGGGCTCCCAAAGCTTTTCTACTCCAGGTTTGTTGTTGTTGTTGTTGTTGGGGGTGTCTTTTTAGCTCTTCAAAGTTTTGCTCTTTAATCTCTGTGTCCATCTGTCCTTGTATCTCTTTGCCTGTCTCTCTCTTTCTCTTGGCGCCTATATCCCCTGATTTCCTCTCTCTCTCTCTCCCCCCCCTCCCCCCCCCCTCTCCCCCCCCCCCCCCCCCCCGTCCGAAATTCTCACTTTTTTTCAAGGTAACCAGGTTTGGGTGTGCCCCAGGGTCAGCCTCTGTTCTGAACCTGCCTTTGTGTAGAGGCTCAAGCCAGTGCAGCTGATCTCCTGTGACAACACAAATATAACACACTGAGCATGGTAGCTGGGAATCCTAACTCTTGGGAGACTGAGGCAGGAAAACTGTTGTAATTTCAAGGCCAGCTGGGGCTAGCTAGGGCTACGTAGAGTTCTAGGCTCTCCCGTGTTATGTAGTGAGACTCTGAGGGGGTTGGGACTATAGTTCATTTAGTAGGGTGCTTACCCAGTATGGCACGAAGCCCTGGGATAAGTCTCCATCATAAACCAGACATGCTAGTCTGTGTCTGTGAGGCCGACACCCAACGGTGAAAACAGGAGGATTAGAAGCTCATTGTCCGGGAACAAAAATCCTTACAAGTCCATGGCCATAGTCTTGGAGAGCAGTGTGCGCTTCTTCAGTGTCCATGGAAGGACAAAGGAGAGGTTGTAGCACACATCCATCGCACCACAAATTTCAGTCTCATTTGAATTCTCTCTCTCTCTCTCTCTCTCTCTCTCTCTCTCTCTCTCTCTCTCTGGAATTCCTCTGAATTTTATCATTGTTTTATACCAGATGGAAGTACAGACCTCTGGAACACTTACCACAGCCCCCTTCAAAGACACTGTCCTGGGCCAGGGCACCAAGAGAAGGCAGGGAAAAGACACTGTGGTACATCACGACCATAGCCTATGGACCAAAACTGAGCACCCAACCTGAAGGCTACCCAGTGTCCTATGAGCTAACCCAGCCCAACTAGTGATGCCCTAGACCAAATTCCTCCAATTCGAGACAGGGATGGAGCCAGGTGGAGGTCAGTAAGAAGCAGATGGTAGATAGAGCTAATAAAGCAGGAACAGCTGGAGACGATACCATGCAGTGCCAGAGCAAAGAGAAGAGCCATGCTGGGAAAAGTCTGCCGATGAAGGGAGAAAAGGCAATCTGTCACTGCACACCTCTGCCTTCCAGTTTCTACCTAACAAGCACAACAGGCACTCTGTGGGCTACCACACAACTTGCTAATGGCTTCTATATGGGTTCCTAAAAAATACCTCAACTCCCTCAAACCACATGCTGTTCTCGCCAAGGCCTCTTTGGTAAATCACTGACTTCCGGATTTAAAATTGGTCCTTCTTTCCAAACCCTTTGTTTTGTTTTGAGACACAGCCTTATTTTATATATAATATATGTGTGTGTGTGTATGTATGTATGTATGTATGTATGTATGTATGTATGTATGTATGTATCCCTGGCTAGCCAGGAACTTACTATGTAGATGAGCTGGTCTCCAACTCAGAGATCCACCTGCCTCTGCCTTCCAAGTGTCGAACTTAGAACACACGCCACTTCAGAGCCTCTTTTGGAGACAAGTTTCATATCTCTCAGGCTGACATATAGTGAAGGGTCACCTCGAACCTCTGATTCTCCCAACTTTGTCTCCCTCATGCTGGTCTTACGTGAATACATCACTGCCTGCTTAACCAGGACACTGACTGACCTTCATCCCCAGCTCCTGCAGACCCTGTTTTCATGTCTTCTGCATAGAGCTAGGTTTGCCACTCATCAAGGTCTTCGGTTACCATCTGTGAAGCTGAAGTGCTGGAAGGCGGGGTGGGGGGGGGGGAGGTGGAAGAGTGTCAAGTCATAGGGTACTGATTTAAGATCGAGAATATTATCATCTATCATGTCCTTCAGACCCTCACGTGAGGACCGGTCTTCCCCTGACACTCATTCTACAGACACTTATCTCTCTCTTCTCAAGTAGCAAGGATCACCCACTAGTCTGCTGGGTCCCATGAGCCCTCTCCAGTCCAGCCTTGCAGTGGAAAGCTGGAGAAGAATGTGTGGAAATTTGTGGCTTTCATCTCTTAAACAAATAGCGAATTCCTCTGGGTTGCCGCTGCTGCTGGAATTAAACAATGATGTGTTCAGGGAGGCGCCAAGGCGTTACCTTAGCAACGCCCAGGCTGTTTTCAGCCAAGATCTCGTTAAAGAGGAAAGAGAACAAAAAGAATCAAGGGACAGTCCTGGCTGGGGTCCAGGGACGAGGGTCTTTGGCCCAGTACTTGTGTTTTGTGTTCTGATGTGTTTGCGGTTCTCCTTTTTACAAAGCTTCCTCTGGCTCCCCCGGTGTGTCCATGCTGGTGAGGTTGGCTCCCTGGAATACTAATACAGGCTCAGAAAGGAGAGGGACAGACGTCACAGGTGGTACGACCTAAGCAGAGGTGACACGCATGAAGCCGGCCAGGATCCTGAAACCGTCAAGATCACAAGCCGAAGATGAGCGAGGATGCCTCCCGTCTTCTCCAAACTGACTGACTGTGCCCACATGAGAGTGACATATGGCCCCTGCTGCCCACAGCATGGGCCATGGGCCAGAAGGATCAGCAGCTCTCAGGAGCCTGACAGAAATGCAGTACACCTGAGCACCTTGTGTGGTTCACTTGTGCCTCGAGTCCAGAAGCCGAAGCAACTGATGGGTGTAGTAGTTCACACCCATAATCCCAGTCCTCGGGAGACTGAGGCACAAGGCTTGTTACAAATTCCAAGTCAGCCTGGGCTAAGGAAGGAGACCTTGAAAAGCCAAACGGAACACCAGCCCAAGTAAACCTCAGGAGTCAGCTCTCTCTCCTTGCACCACGTGGCTACTGGGCATCATTGAGCTCAGGTTGGAGGCTTGGCAGCCAGAACCTTTACAACTTTTACTCTTGACCCATCTCTCTAGCATGAGTTTGTTTCTTTCTTTTCTTTCTTTCTTTCTTTCTTTCTTTCTTTCTTTCTTTCTTTCTTTCTTTCTTTCTTTCTTTCTTCCTTCCTTCCTTCCTTCCTTCCTTCCTTCCTTCCTTCCTTCCTTTCTTTCTCTCGTTTGTTTTGTTTTGAGACAAGGTTTCTCTGTGTAGCCCTGGCTGTCTAGGAACTCACTCTGTAGACCAGGCTGGCCTCAAACTTAGAGATCCTCCTGCCTCTGTCTCCCAAGTGCTGGGATTAAAGGTGTGCCCCACCACCGACCAGCTGAAGTTTGTTTCTTAACATCAGTTTTTTAAAAAATGTTTATTTATTTTATTGTATGTGTGGGTACCTGAGTGTATGGATGGATGCACACCACATGCATGCAAGAGCCTGTGGGGATTAGGAAAGGCATCAGATCTCCTGGAACTGGAGTTACAGACAATTGTGAGCCATCGTACAGGTGCTAGGAATTGAACCCTGGTTTTCTATAAGAGCAGTAAGTGCCTTAACCTCTGAGCCATCTCTCCAACAACTTTTTAATCTTTAAAAATTTTATTTTTAGTTTGTGTGTGTGAGTGTTTTGCCTACACGTATATATGTGTACCACCTGTGTGCAGTGCCCAAGGAGACCAGAAGAGGGTGTCAAATCCCCTGGAAACTACAGGGTTGTGAGCCATCTGATGTGGGAGCTAGCAAACCTGGTCTACTGCAAAAGCAGTGAGTAATGACTACCCTTAACCACTTAGGCCATCTCTCCTATCCTTAGCATCAGTTTTTTATGATAACCGTGGCAATGGTGGTACTAATAACCAAGGTGACATTTGATGTTGTTGCAAGCCGGATTGTGCCTTCCTACAAAAGCATGCAGCCAAGTCCTAACACCCCCCCAAATGTGTTTGGAAATAGGATCACTGTGTGTGTGTATGTGTGTGTGTAGCATGAGTCTTAGAGAGTCTTATTAATAAAATCAAACCCGGGCCAGGTATTGGGGTGAACGCTGGAAAGTCAGAGAGACAGAACTAGCCACAGCTACCTCACCTCGCTGGATCCTCAGCTGGTCTTGCTTCCTCAGACTGGAAGCCTCTGAGTCCTCATCCAGAATGGGTCTCAGCTGAACTGCTGCTAGAAGCCTGAAAGCTTAACCAGGCCAAATGCTTCTCCAGGCCAAATGCCTCTCCAGGGCAAATGCCTCTAGTTTCTGGTCCTCACGCTTTATATACCTTTCTGCTTTCTACCACCACTCCCTGGGATTAAAGGTGTGGCTTTCTGGGATTAAAGGTGTGTATCACCGTGCCTGGCCGTTTCCAATGTGGCCTTGAACTCACAGAGATTCAGAGGGATTTCTGTCTCTGGAATGCTAGGATTAAAGGCGTATGCTACCACTGCCTAACCTCTGTGTTTAATATTGTGGTTGTCCTGTTCTCTGACCCCAGATAAATTTATTAGCATACACAATATTTTGGGGAACACAATACCCCCACATGTGTGTGTGTGTGTGTATGTGTGTGTGAAAGAGAGAGAGAGAGAGAGAGAGAGAGTTAGTTAGTTAGTTAGTTTCTCTGTGTGTAGTTCTGGCTGTCCTAGAACTTATTTTGTAGACCAGGCTGGCCTTGAACTCCCAGAAATCTGCCTGCCTCTAAGACATGTACCACCATGCCCAGATTATATATATACAAGTTAAGATGAGGTCATTAGTGTCAATCCTAATTCAGTGACTGTTGTCCTTAAAAGAGGGACATTTGGACAGAGATACATAAGGAAGAAGTCACGTAAGGATGAGACAGAGACTGGAGTAAAGGTGTCACTACCAAAAGATGTCAAACAATTTCTGAGAGCTGTCAGAAACTAGGAGAGAGGCGTGGAGCAGATTCTGAGTCCCCAAGAAGAGGAAAGCCTATGGGCGGGCATCTGACCTGAGAACTGAACCCCCCCCCTCCCCCCGGCACTGAGAGACAATGGACTTCAACTGTTTGGAGCCTCCCAGTTTCTGCTGCTTCTTATGATTTTATTAAACTCCTGGAGCAGCACTCTCCTGGCCAGTGCCCCATTCTGTAAGAGCAGAAACATTCCACCTGCTTTCTAGAGAAGGAGGCCCTGTTAGCACTCTGTGAGGGCAGAGAGCCATGGTCCTCAGGCCACCGGTAGGGAGATAGTCAGAGCGGGGTCTACCTAGCACCCAGCCAGGCCCTCTTGGCTGGGAAAAGGGTTCACAGAGTGTACAGGCCTGTGACTTCTGTTCCTTGGCACCCTGCCAAGGACATGTGGCTAGAGAGAAGACTAGTGTCATCCAGCTCTTCCCATGTGAGATAAAAGACAGTCATCTCCATCATTCCATGTGGGTCAGAGCGCCAGCATCAGCATCAGTATGTGTGCTGGCACAGAGTAGACATGGCCCAAGGATTTACTCTGCATGGAACCCAGATGTTAAGATTTGAGCTGTCAAATGTTACTGCTGCAGTGACCCTTTCTCCAAAGTCCCCATTCCCTGTTTTATTTGCTTTATAATATTTCACACCATCCACAGTGCTCCTGCCTGGGGACTGGTTACATATACATTTCCTGCCGCCTGTAACCGAGCATCAGTTCTGCTTCCTAGAACAGGGCTATATCCAGGACTTCCATAAAAAAGCATTGGGAAAGTTGAGCACACAGCTGAGTGGTAGAGCACTTGCCTAGAACGGTCCTGCCTGTTTGCACAGTGCTAGAGACTGACCATCCGGGACATTCAGGGTCAGGTATGTTCAGAGGCAGACAACTTGTCAAAGCTGGGAGAGGGAGGTTGAGGAGGGAGATGAGAACACTCTGTCCCTCTTCAGCCGCAGTTCCGAGGACCCTCTTGTCCCTTCTTTCCTATCTACTGCCACTGGACTGTGTACAGCGGGTTGCTGGCAGCATCACGGAGTTCTTTCAGAACTTTCCTCAAGGACACTGAAGACCAGTAAGGGAAATGATGACAGGCAGGTGGAAGGAAAGGGTCACCAGGGGGGCTAGCCGAGAAAGCCACCCACACCAGTCCCCACCCTGGTAGACTCCAGCTCCGGGCTTATCTTCCCGTCTTCTATGTTCATGACGCAGAGTGACGCACCACATATACACAGATGTAGGTGGGGAGGACACTCTGCCTTCTCCAACACAAAGGAGAAAGGGAATTCCTAGCCTCAGGAAACACCAGTCTCCACCCATTGCCAGCTACACCACTGATTCCCCCACCGGCTTCTTCTTCTCTCCCCGTTCCTCACCACCCCAGCAGAGGTAACTCCACAGTTCCCGAGGCCTCCTTTGAGTTTTGCTTGGACACTGGTCTTTATACAAACCCTGGGCTTCCTGCCTGGATCCTTTGTTAAGGCTCTAGCTGTTTCCTCTCCCTGCAGACTCCTCCCCACTCACACCCATGTCTCCCAGCAGAAGCAGGGGAAGCTGGGAGCTGCTTCCTCCAGCACAGAGCCCCTGGGCCGTCTACTAAGCTCTGTTTCAGCTCTGCTGTATTCAGCATTTCACTATCCACACGCTACAGCTGTTAGAGACTACGCTGGCCAGGATACGAGGCTATGATACCTACAGGGAGCCCACTCGGGTCCCCAGAACCTTAGTGTTCCTTAGAAAGTGGGTTTGTTTTTATCCAGTGTTCTGTGCCCAGAGCCACATTGTGTTCTGTGAGGGACACAAGATGAAGAGCTATGTATGTCCTCCAACCTGAAGCCAGATGATGTCAGTTAAAAGAAAGGAACCGGGAAGGTAGCATGGAAATGTCAGAAAGCCATGTTGGTTGGGTCAGCATGGTGGCCTCACCTCTGCCCAGAAGTCATGTGACAACACCTGTCCCAGGCCATCCCTGCAGCCAGCTGAATTCTATTCCAGGCTCTTTTGTCTGGATATCCGTATATGGGATGGGATAGCCAAGGCCAGGAGAATGTGGGCAAAGCCAGGAGAACATGGGAACAGGTAGAAAGAAACCATCAGAACATTTGGGGACTCCTTCTCTGTGTTCCTCAGGGATCGCTAGCTCTGGCGGCTGCCAGCAGAGACCAGCCTAAAAGCATGTCCCTTCCTCTCGCTTTCCAGTTCCATTCCTGTGCTTAGGGAATCACTTCTCTCCAGAACCACGTGGGTCCAACTTCCATCTTTGTCTTTCCTAGCAGGAATTGAGGCTACTGAGGCAATGAAGGGGTCTGGCTCACATGCCTTTGGTCCTGGTGAGGGCTGGGAGCTAGGGCAAGGGGCTAATCTACAATTTAATCTAATAATCATCTTATCAGAGGATTGAGTGCAGGTCAGCTCCAACACATGGCTAGCACAGAGGTTGGAGCACACAGACCAGATGCCTTGGCATTTCAGCTCATTACCGGTGTGTGTGGCCCCAGAGAAGTTAGTCAGCCTGAGTGCCTCTGTCTTTTCACGTTATGGCGCTTGAAGAATGGCAAAAATAGCCACCAGTCCACCATGGTATGATGAGGGTTACAAAAGCGAATCCCTGTAAAGTTGTCTAAAACAGCCTTTGCCTGATCGACTCCTGTCGCAGAGCTCTTTAGCATACCTGTCACTCTGGAAAATGCTGGACATGCACAAACACGGAAGGCTTAAACCAGAAAGCAGCTGAGAAGAGTTTTGTGATTTGGAAATTGGCAAGACAACTTCAAAAGTGCCAGGTGATGGTGGCACGTGCCTTTAATCCCATCACCTGGGAGGCAGGGGTGGGTGATTTAAGGCCAGCCTGGTCTACAGAGCAAGTTCCAGGACAGCCAGGGCCACACAGAGAAACCCTGTCATGAAAAACAAACAAAACAAAAAAACTTCAAAAGTACTCGCAGAAGTTAAGAGGGATGAATAACAAAACAAAGATTTGTAAATAAAATGTGCCTCCAAGTGATGGGATGGGAAAAGTGAAGGCCAGATCTATCCTAAGATGAGCATGCAAGGGACTTTTGGGAATCAACAAAAAAGAGCCAACCTCGAGCAGTCATCAGAAAACAGACCAATGATAGGCCCAGACAGAACAGCTATGGAGCCTGCAAGGAAAGCCCTGTGGTCATCAACAGGGGATTGGAGTTGGGAGTGTGGTGGTACTGATGGGCATGCCCATGACAAGGCTCTGAGCAGGTCCAGGTGCCCTGTGACAGGAGCTGGCAGACGTGACTGAGCTCTTTGGCTGCTGAGTATCCAGCTGAAGAGATTCTCCAGGTTGCAGTCTACCTTTCAAAAACAGGGTCTACTGTTGGGAGCACAAAGGTCTTTCGCTCACAGATAAGCCCTAGGGAAACCAGGAATGTTAAACATACAGCATCGTCTCTTCAACAGAAGAGATGTATAGCCTGTTTTTCCACCCAGAAGTCTAGGAATGGAGATAATTAATAACCTGGTAATCTGTGTCACCTGACCAGAACATACCAAGCTCCCACAGCAGGACCGGAGGTGGCTAATAGTCTAGGCAACCTTTACATTATCTGTATGGTCAGGGGCTCCCCAAGCCCCTCAACCAGGACTAGAGATACTTAATAGTCTAGGTGACTTTTGTGTTATCTGTATGGCTAGGGACTCCCCCAAGCTTCCTCAACCAGGCCCGGAGTGGCCAATAGCCCAAATGACCTCTACACTATCTGTATGACTGAGACCACACCAGATCCTCCCCTAGGCCCTTAAGCTAATACATGCAGCCTATCTTTAGAACCCATCTTCATGGAAGAAATGACATGTGGTTTGAGAAGAGTTTCAATATAATTATGCCTCCTTGTGCACAGGGATTATGTTACACCAGGGAACGTTTTTCAAATTGAATTGTACTTAAATATACTTATGATAAACTGCTTGGTGTCAGACTCTAGAAGTTTGAATCAACATTGGCTCACTAAGTCATGTTGAAATGAATTTTCTTCTTGCCTCACACGGATCATTACTCTGCTGGCCCTGGTGTACAGAGACCCCCACAGTCTACACACACAAACACTGAAACACACATGTACACACACACACACACACACTCATACACATTCAAACACATATACACAAACAGGTACATACACTCACACATGTACACACACATGCATATACACATGCACACATACTCACACATTCAAACATATGCACACACATACACACTCAAACACACATGCATACATTCACATACACAAACACACAGAAGAGTTTTGTTTTCTAATAGGACACTAAAGAAAGAAAGGAAAGAAGGAAGGAAGAAAGGGAAGGAGGAAAGGAGAGAGAGAGAGAGAGAGAGAACTCTCCCAGGTTCACAAGGGGCCTTGCTGGATGCTAGCTACAATCTTACCTCACGTAGACTGTGGACTTGGAAGCCATGAGTTCATCTGTGAGCTCTGAGCAATTCTACTTCCTACACAGATGTAAGAAACTGGGCTATTGATATTTATTTTTATCCTTAATGGGAAAGATGGGCAGGAAGGAGGAGAGTAAGCGTTAGGGAGTAGACCTGGGGACAGGGAGGCCACAGAAGGCCCAGGTTTCAGCCCCGCAGGCACAGGCTCACAGTGCTGGGCTCATCTTCAACGACACGGATGCTCTCTCTCTAAGGTGGAAGGATGGGCAGGTCTTCCCTAGAGAGGAAATGTTGCAAATGGAGTCCACAGGAAAGCAAATGGCCCAGCCTGCAAAGGGAGACGAGGAGGTCTCTGGGAGGCAAGGGGCAGGGCACATGGGCTGGGGCTGACTGGAGAAAGCTCCAGGGTTGGCCACTCTCTGAGGGAACCTGGTAGGTGGAAAGACCCTGCTCGGCTTCCATAAAAATGATGTCTGTGGGAGCCAGGTCACACTTGGGGGCCAACTACCTGTCACTCCCCTCCAGTCCTACCATAGGCACCCACACCCCTCAGCGCAGACACATGCAGCTGCATTGTATATACCTCACATCTAGTGCCCCATCACACACACCACACCTTTCACCACATACACACCTACATCTATACCTAACCACTCACACCAGTCACACATGTACACATAACCCCCTTCCACACATTAGCCAACCCTACATAGACATACCTATATCCATACATTAACCCTATATACACACCTACATCCCCATACTAACCCTACACACACACACCCATATAAACACAAACATACACCCACACACTAACCCCACATGCACACCTACACCCACACATTAGCCCCACATGCTCACCTATACCCACAAGATAACCCCACATGCACATGTCTTCACCTACACACTAGCCTACTTCCACATGCTAACCACCCCATACATCTACATCCACATACTAACTCAATATATACACTTACAACTACACATTAACCCCACATGCACACATCCCTACATACTAACTCCACATACACATACACACACCTTCACACTAACCCCACATACACACATATACCTACACACAAACTCCACATATACATACCTACCCAAACATTAATTCCACATGTACATCTACATCCACACGCTAACACCACTTACACACACCCACAATACACACACCTCCTGCACACATACACATGCCAGAGCTCCACATTTCTTACATATAAGTACACATATACATACCACCACCAACCATAGACCATACCCACATGTACACAAGCTCAAAACATCTGTAATTATCCACACATGGAACAGGTAGCAACATATTTCATTCACATCCACAAGACTCTCTCTCACACACACACACACACACACACACACACACACACACACACACACCATCTCACTAGGATGACACCATCAATAATCATAGGCTCCTGATACATAAACCACCTGAAGTGAACAGAATACTTTTGATCTTTATTCTCTAGTGCTATTGCTGAACACTGAGACCCCCATATAAGGTTTGGGTCTCCTGACTTTGGTGTGACCTCGGGGAACTCCTGATTCCACTGCCAATCACAAGCGCAAGAACTCTCCCGCCCCCATTTCTGGGCTGGGACACAGGGACATCCTCCCAGAGGGAGTTACGGCTCCCAGGTCTGCTCTAGTCCCCCCCTCCTTTCCCTCTGACAAAGCACTCTGGCACCTTTCTGTCCCCAGAGCCCTCTGTCCCCTCTCCTTGGGGATAAGGCCAGGTTATCTGTCCATCTGCTGGCCCCAGCCTGTTTATCTTCTTAGGGCTTTCTTCCTGGAATAGCTCTGGGTTATCTAAGCTGTGAGCCCGGGCAGGGCCTGGCTGTCTGCCTGATGGACCCTGCCCCCAAGGGACAGTGCTTGCTCATCCTTGGTGGTCCCTCCTCCTTTATCCAAACCAAATTCCACCAGGAAGAGGCTCAGATACTAGCCAAGATGGAGGTCTTCCTGAGAGAATTCCGTCCCACTCGGCTCCTCCACCCCTACAAGAGCACCCTGGGTTACCCTTTCTCTCCTCCCTTAAGGTCGTGGTCACTGTCGGGATCCTGGGCATGTCACTGCTCTCCTCATATCAGCCCCAGGCAGCTGACATTCCCACTCACAAGTTATATTCCCTCAAAGACATCAAACCATTCGCCTTGTCCCAAACTCTCCATCCCCCATGTAATACCATCTGTGCAGCCAGCTCGGAACTCCCCGGGCTTCCCAGATCAGAGCCTCAGCCCACCTTCTTGGGCCCTCGGCTTTCTGTCAGTGCCTCCTACAAGTACCAGTACCATCCCCCATCCTCAGGCCCCCTACCCTTCTCGGTTGAGTCCTCTGACAACCCCCTCCACCCAGACTCTAGGCCTTCCCACCCCCTCCACCAGAAACGATGTCAACTGACATGTCCAGGGACTTCTCTGCTCAAGAGCCTTCCACAACTCCTTGCCCCTGGCTGCATTAAGTCTGAACAAGTTTTCCAAGGTACACCTGCACTTTCTTATTGCCCCTCACAGCTACCACATGCACTTTTGGGCCCCCATATCAGGCCTGGCCTGGCATCCTGTTGCTAAAATTCCTTCCCATAGGGAGATGTGTACCTTGTCTTTCAGTGACAACTGAGGCCAGGACTCAACCGAAGTTCACTCTGGGGAACCAATGAGTTTATTGGGCTTCCTTGCAGAGAGCATAGGTGAGGGCGTGGGGGTCTCCCAGCAACAGACTGCATTTACCCGGCAGGGGATGAGGGCATCCCTGTAGCT
>CABHPH010141049.1:23433-41600 GCA_902168325.1 Peromyscus nudipes
GGAAGGAAGGAAGGAAGGAAGGAAGGAAGGAAGGAAAGAAAAGAAAAGAAAAAAGTCAATGAAATGATTCCTAATGATATCCTGCTAGCCTCATACATTGGTGCTCAGGCAGTCATCAGAGAGGCTTCATCCAGCAAGTGATGGGAACAGATGCAGAGACCCACAGCTAAACTTCAGGCAGAGCCTGGGGAACCCTGAGGAAGAGAGGGAGAAAGGATTTTTCAGGAGCCGGGGGTCAAGGACACCACAAGAACATGGCCCACAGAATCAACTAAGCAGGGCTCATAGGGGCTCACAGAGACGAAAGCAACAATCATGGAGCCTGTATGGGTCCGACCTAGTTCTCTGCATAAATGTTGTGGTTGTGTAGCTTGGTGTTCTTACGGGACTCCTTACAGTGGAAGTGAGGGCTGTCTCTGACTCTTGTGCCTGCTTTTGGACCCTTTTCCATCTGCCGGGTTGCCTCGTCCAGCCTTGATATGAAGGTGTGTGTCTAGTCTTATTGTAACTTGTTATGCCACGTTTGGTTGATATCCCTGGGTGGCCTGCTCCTTTCTGAAGGGAATTTGAGGAGAAGTGGATCTTGGGGAGAGAAGAAATGGGGAGAGGAACTTGAGGAGAGGAAGGAGGGTAAACTATGGTCAGTATGTGGTCAGTATGAGAGAAGAAAAAAATAAATTAACTAAAAAATATTAACACACACAGAGAGAGAGAGAGAGAGAGAGAGAGAGAGGATGATGATGATGATGATGATGATGGTGATGATGATGATGATGATGGTGATGATGATGATGATGATGATGGCAAGAGGTCATTCTTGGCTACATAGAGAGTTCAAGTCCAGCCTGGGCTACATAAGGTCTGGGCAGCTTCAACAACAAAAGTGAGTAGGGCTGGATGTGGTAGCTCAGGACTTAATCCCAGCACTTGAGAGGCAGAGACAGGAGGATCTCTGTGAGTTCCAGGCTAGCCTGGTCTACAGAGTGAGTTCCAGGACAGTCAGGACTAAATCGAGAGACCTTGTCTCAAAAACAAAACAAAACAAACAAACAAACCCACGATAACAACAAATGAGTGCATTCATGGTTCTGGAGACCGAAGTTCAAAGTTGGGGGATGGGCTATGAAGATTCTTTCTTGGGATGCCATGTCTCCTTCCTAGCAGAGACAGCTAACAACCCTAAGCATTCCTTGGTGTGATGGCTATTCTTGGTTGTCAACCTGACTATATTTGGAATCAACTAAAACCTGAGCAGCTGGGCACGCTATGAGTCTTTTTATTTTTTTCCCCTTTCCTTGACTAGATCATTTGAGGTGGGAAAACCCGCCTTAAATCCAGGCCACACCTTCAGACTGCAGCCCATGCGAAAGAACTTGGAAAACGGAAGCTTTTGCTCTTTGCCTGTTTGCTTTCACTCTTGCTGGGAAGGTCATCTGTCCTGTCGCTAAGGCATCCCTTCAACGGTATGAGAACCCATTTCTTCAGCAAATCAAGGCAGGCTGAAGACCAGCGGCTTTCTAGGAACCCTTGAGTACTCCAGCACCAGATTGGGAGAGCCGAGACATCCAGTCTCGTGATCTGAACTATTACTGGATTCTTAGTGTCCCCTTTGGGAGACAGCTGATGTTAGACTGGAATAAACCCCCTTTGTGTATGTGGTGGCTTGAATGAGAATGACTCCCATAGATTTATATATTTGAAGAGTTGGTCCCTGCACGGTGAACTGTTCGAGGAAGGATTAGGAGGTGTGGCCTTGTTGGAAAAGGTGAGTCACTGGGGGTGGACTTTGAGGTTTCAAAACCCCGTACCATTCCCAGTCTTTAACTCTGCCTCATGCTTGTGGCTCAGATGTAAGCTCTCAGCTACTGTCCAGAGTCATGCCTGCCTGCTAGCTGCCATGCTCCTTACCATGATCCGTGATGGCTATAAACTGGCCCTCTGAAGCTGTAGGCAAGCCCCCGATTAAATGCTTCCTTTTATCCGTTGCCTTGGTCATGGGAACTTGGTCATGTCTCTTCATATACTCACAGCAATAACACAGTAACTAGGAATATATGTGTGTGTATACATATACATACACATACACATATACATATACATTCATTCTATCCATTCTATTCCTTTAGAGAACCCTAACAGTTGGCTTATAGGATACATTGTTGTGTTTTTCCCTTCCATCTTCACCTATTTCTTTCTTTACCTCTGTGTCTTCATGACATTCACCCTCCCTCTCTCCCTCCCTCTCTCCCTCCTTCCCTTCTTTCCTTCCTTCCTTCCTTCCTTCCTTCCTTCCTTCCTTCCTTCCTTCCTTCTTTTCTTCTCATTCTTGGAGATGGAATCCAGGGTCACACACATGTCAAGTTAACCTTCTACCACTGAGCTACAACTCAGCCATCTCCTGCTTTTCTTTTTTCTTATAAAAATGTCGTTCATACAAGAATAAGTATTACCTGGTCCTAACCCGCTTCATTTGCTCAGCCCCTCCAGATACTCCTTCAATGACGATGGGGTTATACCCTGATAAACCCGTCATAAGAGAAAATGTTTCAAGTGGAAAGTGTGTTTATTACCCCCTAAAAAAAACGATCACACACCTTAGCTTTGAAAGCTGGCACACTTTACAGTTTTCCTTCTTAGGATTATGACTGACTACTGTCTGTCCCTGTGTCTCCCGAGAGTGTTGATCTGGGAGATGAAAATGCAAGATTCACAGTGCAGTTCACACTGAATGTGTGGGCCTTTCTCCCATCATAACACTGGACCATCATAACCTAGGAACTCTATGTATTTCCTTTTTAAGACTTTTATGTGTATTGGTGTTTTGCCTGCACATATATCTATGTGAAGGTGCCAGATCTCCTGGAAGTGGTGTTACAGACAGTTGTGACCTGCCACGTGAATACCAGGAATTGAACCCAGGTCCTCTGGAAGAGCAGCTCGTGCTCTTAACCATTGAGCCATCTCTCCAGCCCGACTGTACATGTTTCCAGATAAGTTTGTGTTCTGAGGTACTGGCAGTTTAAGAAATGGATATGTATCTTTCTTGTTATACAATTCAATCACTTGAGTAAGTTTAAACTATTTCTTCTCTAAGACACGTATGATGGAAAGTGTTTTCTTCTTCAAGTGTGTATTAAAGGATTTCATGGGTATCCAATGTGTTATGGTTTGGCTCAAAAATGTCCCCCACAGGCTCATGTTTTGAATGGTTGGTGCCTAAATTGTAGAGCTGTTTGGAAGGCTGTGGAGCCTTTAAGATGTAGGCCCTGGTTGGTCACTAGAGACAAACCTTTAAATGTGATAACTGAGTCATACATAGTTGTGGTACTACTGTGTGATTCTGGTGTACCACCATGGAAGGCATCTCCACCATAGGTTCCTTTTGTCATGCAATCTCTATCACAATGCACTGAAGCCCTCTGAAGCTGTGAGCTCAAACATGTTCCTTCCATATGTGTGGATTTCTTACTTTGTTGCTTTGACAAAAAGATCCCACAAAAGCAACTCAAGGTTAGAAGAGTTTGTTTAGACTGACAGTTCTAGGGCATCGTCCATCACGGTGGGGAAGCTATGGACACAGGAGCTTGGGGTGGCTGGTCACACTGCATCCACAGCCAGGAAGCAGAGGGAGATGAACACCAATACTCAGCTAGCATAGCTCTTTCCTTTTTGTGCAACTTAGGACCCTAGGGCATGGAATGGTGATGTCTATATTCATGGTAGACCTCCCCACTGGAGCATAATCAAGACAGTCCCTCACAAGCATCACTGAAGTGTAAACAAGATAATCCCTCACAGGCAGGCCCAGAGCCTTGTCTCCAAGGTGATTCCAGATCCTGACACGTTGACAGACCATGTTAACCGTCACACTCCCTCAGCTGTTTTTGTTCAGTAGTTTGGTCACAAAGATGTAAAAGTGACCAACATACAATGCTTAGTCTGTTACACAACAAACATTTTAAGAAGTAGCCACTGTCATTACCAAATGTATAACAGGCCATCTGTTGGGGGTTTGTGGTGGTATTGTGTTCCCCAAAATATTGTGTATGCTAATAAACTTATCTGGGGTCAGAGAACAGGACAGCCACAATATTAAACATAGAGGTTAGGCAGTGGTAGCATACGCCTTTAATCCTAGCATTCCAGAGACAGAAATCCCTCTGGATCTCTGTGAGTTCAAGGCCACATTGGAAATGGCCAGGCACGGTGATACACACCTTTAATCCCAGAAAGCCACACCTTTAATCCCAGGGAGTGGTGGTAGAAAGCAGAAAGGTATATAAAGCGTGAGGACCAGAAACTAGAGGCATTTGCCCTGGAGAGGCCTTTGGCCTGGAGAAGCCTTTGGCCTGGAGAAGCATGTGGCTGGTTAAGCTTTCAGGCTTCTAGCAGCAGTTCAGCTGAGACCCATTCTGGATGAGGGCTCGGGGCATCCTGTCTGAGGAAACAAGACCAGCTGAGGATTCAGTGAGGTGAGATAGCTGTGGCTTATTCTGTCTCTCTGACCTTCCAGTGTTCACCCCAAAAACTGGCCTCAGGTTTGATTTTATTAATAAGAACTTTTAAGGTTCATGCTACAGGGGTTCTTCCAGACAGGGGCCCTAGCTCTGTAATACACATGGGGCCCTGCAGGTCATCTCAGTATCAACAACAATAAAATTAAAAATAAAATTAAGAAAAGAGTTGGGCAGTTATTCTATTTTCTTTGATAAGCTGAAACTTTTGTTTGTTTTGTTTTTATTGTGGTGGTGGTTTGGGGACAGGGTTTCTCTGTGTAGCCCTGGTTGTCCTGGAACTGTGTAGACCAGGCTGGCCTTGAACTCACAGAGATCCACCTGCTCCTGCCTCCTGAGTGGTGGGATTAAAGGTGTGCACCATCACCCCCTAGCCAGATAAACTGGAATTTTGTTGTTTGTTGTTGTTCTTCTCTTTTTGTTTTGTGGTGCTGGAGACAACTCCAGAGTCTCCCACACGCCAATCATGGGTCCCATCACCGAGCATACCTTTAGCCCCTCACAATTCTAATTTATTCCCCTGCTTGAAAAGTTTTTAAAAATTATACTTCATTTATCCCCCCTACCCGTGTGTGTGTGTGTGTGTGTGTGTGTGTGTGTGCATTGTACTAGAACGCATCTCTCTTCCACCCTGTGGGTCCTGGGGATTGAATTCAGGCCAGTTTGATGACCTGAATTCAACCCATTGAGAAGTTTCACCAGCCTTTGAGTAAGTTTTTAATATGAGTTATAGACTCCTAAAAAGTCTCACCATTTAGTAAGTTAAAAAAAATGCCTCCAGTGGCCAGGCATGGTGACTAATGCCTTTCTTTAATCTCAGTACTCAGGAGGCAGGAGCAGGCAGATCTCTGAGTTCGAAGCTAGCCTGGTCTACAGATCGAATTCCAGGACAGCCAGGGATATAGAGAGAAACTTCTGTCTCAACCAAAAAAACCAATCCCCCCAAAAATTTTCATGGATTGGGTCAGAGCATGGTGGGAAGATATCCTCTCATTGGCCATCCCTCTCTGGACCCCTAAAATGCCCCCAAAAGTACTATCTCCAATTCTAACTATTTTTAAAAAGTTTCTTTTTCTAAATTCTACAAAGGCAGAGAGCATTAGTAATTAATGCTTATCATAAGTGATCCATCAGTCTTCAGGACAATTTATAAGATGATATAATTTTTTATGTGCAGCATGTTCATTTTATGGCCTTCTGTGTAATCAGTATGAGCTCTACATTTCTGTGCATTTTTAAAAAGCATCAGACACACATTTATTACTTTAAGTGACGATAAAGGTTTATAGTCCTTGGCTCCTGTGTCATCCCAGTCATGCCCGGGCTTCTCGTGCCAAGTTCTTCCTGCAGAAGGCAACCTCAATGGCAGCGTTATTTTTATGGAGAAGACATGAGCTGCTTCACAATGGTTCAGTTTCCAGGGACACCAAGTAGAGAAGAACAATGCATTCTCCTTTAAAACTTAGGGCTGTGATGGAGCTTTTTTTTTTCTTTTTCTTTTTTCTTTTTTTTTGAGACAGGGTCTCTTGTGTAACTGGTTGGCTGGGAACTTGCTATGCAGACCAGGCTGGCCTTGAACTCTCAGAAATCCACCTGCTTCTGTCTCCCAAGTGCTAGAATTAAAAGTATGTGCTTAGCTCAATAAATAAATAAAATATAAAATAAAACGGGGTTAGAGTTGTTCAAGAGCCTCCCCAAACATGTTGAGGTACTGTTGTTCCCTTCCGTTGCTCTCTGAGATGGAAAGTATGTTTCTACTGCTGAAGACATCATGCACTTTGGACACAAGACCCAGGGCATCTGAGCCGGATCTGACCCAAAAGCCTCCTCTTTGAGGACCAGCTTTCATGGTTCCAGAAGCTGCCATGTATGTTTCCTAAGGAGGGAAGCAACGGGCAGTTCTACCCAGCTCTGGTGCCTGTGAACCACGACAATGACCAGCACAGCACAATAAGCTACAGGTGTGGCAGTGGCACACAGACCTTGGCAGTAACCAACAGCTCTCTTCTTGGATTTAAGACCCTCTCGATGAGAGGAAAATCATGCCAGGTTTTGAAAACGTAGCCAACTCCCCAGACTTAGTGAGAAGTCATGGATCTTGGAGGAGAACCGACAACAGCTGCTTTACCAAACTGGCATCATCCTAGCTACATTCTCAATATTTATTCTTATACCCATAGGTAAGTGTAGTCCTTGCCTCCCGTCAAAGAAATTTCTCTTTGATTCAGAGACCAATAGAGAAAACCACAACTGATCAAAATGGAGCCCAGTTGCAACATAATAAAGCTACAGCCCAACTCCTGCCTCTAAGGCTCAGGGGTCATTTTGGAAAAGGGTTCAGACAGATTGTAAGAGCTAGGGGACAAGGAAGTTTGCTGTGAGATGGTATCTCCCAGTAATGTCAGAGAAATGATATCCATGAGATCTCACCAACAGGGCTACCTAAAAATAACTTGAACAAGGATGACACCAATGGACATTCTAACACAGAAGGGGGAATGCTCATACGGCCTCAACTGTAGACAAATATACAGACAGCTAAAGAATGCTGAGAGCAGGAGAGATGGTCTTCCCCAAGGAAGAGCACACCAACTAGTTATCCAGTAAAAAAAGGGTCAGGTCTGAAAACATATACAGACTTAGCAGGTTGTATTTTTTTATATTTAGGAAAACATACACAGAGAGAGAAAGGGAGGGAGGGAGGAAGAGAGGGAGGGAGGGAGGGAGGGAGGAAGAGACAGAGACAGAGAGAGACAGAGAGAGACAGAAAGCAACAATTAAAGAAAAAGAGACCATGAATTTGAAAGAAAACAAAGAAGGCAGATGGATGGGAGGGGTTGCAGAGAGGAAAAGGAAGGGAGAAATGATGTAGTTTTGTTATAATCTCAATTATAATTAACTGAAAAGTTAAATGGAAGCTGAAGAGATGGCTCAGTGGTTAAGTGCATGTACTGTTCTTATAGAAGATCCAATTTCAACTCCAGCATCCACATTGGGTGGCTCATAATCTCCTATGATTCTAGCTCCAAGGGAATCCACACCTCTGGTCTCCATGGGTGTCTTACTCAAATGCACATACCCTCATAGAGACACACATGCATTAAATCTTTTTAAAAAATAAAGGAGGGCATCTATTATTAAAAACATAACAAATTCACACCATAGCACTCTGCCCCTTTGATTCCTTGCCCATCCTCTGACCAGGCCACTGCTGCAGCGTCTGCATATACACAAAAGTAAATGCAGCATCTGCATATACATAAAACTCTTTTGACAGAAGGACTAGTTGAGTCAGAGGGACTAAGATGCTTCTGAAGAGGTGAAGGGACTATAAAAATGCACCTGTCTGACATGCCCTGAGCCTTGTTGGACACTGTAGCTGTGTCCAAGACATGAGTACAGGGTTCATCATAAATAGCTTATAGGAGGAGATTATGAATTCTTCCCCAAGCTGGGCCTGGTGGTACAAACATGTAGTCCAAGCTACTTGGGGGGCTGAGTCAGGAGGATCACAAGTTAAGGCCTGTCTGAACTACAGAGTGAATTTGATGCCAGTCTGGGTATCTTAAAGAGCCCCTGCCTCAAAGGGCTGGAGATGTAGTCAGTATATATATAGTTTTTATATGTATGTATGTATGTATATTTGTATATATATAAATACAATATAGTCAGTATATATAGTTTGTGTATATATATACATATATATGTATATATAAATACAAAGGGCTGGAAATATAGCCAGTATATAGTTTGTGTGTGTGTGTGTGTGTGTGTGTGTGTGTGTGTGTGTGTGTGTGTGTAGTCAATATATATAGTTTGTATATATAATATATTTTTATATATATAAATACAAAGGGCTGGAAATGAAGTCAGTGGTAGAGTGATTGCCTATCCTGTGTGAGACCCTGGCTTCAATCCCCAGTGTCATAATTAAATAAATAAAATCCTCTTAATGGTTAGAAGGTTAAGAAGAAGACAGAACTCAGGACCTCAGACACTCTAGGCAAGGGCCGTGCCACCAATCACATTGCCCAGCTTGAGCCAGCATTCTTGATCTACCCTAGGACGTCAGAGGGTAGGACCATCCCTAACACTGAAACCATTCCCCCTAGTCAGTGTTAGGAAGCCACTAGTGTGGGGCCCATGAGAGACTAGGATAAGATGTAAGTATTTATTTGGACATATGTGATCACTACAAAGGAAACTGTATTCTTCAAGCTTCTTCATCAACTTTGCTTCAGAGTTTAGAACTGTGTCTGAATGGGAGTTAGGGCAGATACTTCCTGTTTCACAGATAAGGAGTTAACACTGAGGAGTCAGCTTCCTGATATCATGAGCAACTGAACCGCAGGGCAAAGATGAGAAACTACAGTAGTGCTTCTCAAGCCTCCTAATGCTGTGACCCCTTAATGCAGTTCCTCACGTTGTGGTGACCCCCAACCAGAAAACCGTTTTCGTTGCTTCTTCATAACTGTAATTTTGCTACTGTTACGAATTGTAATGTAAATATTTTTGGAGATAGAGGTTTGCCAAACCGGTCGTGACTCACAGGTTGAGAACTGCTGAACTAGATTTTTTTTTTTACCCTTTAAATTACCTGTGGAAAGTTGTTCATTTTCCTAGCTGCTGTTAACTGAGCACCTCCCAAGGCTAGGCAACATGTAGGTCTGAACGCAGGGGCATGGCTGTGGCCTCATAGAACTTTGGGTACATCGGGAAGAACAGCACGGAACAGAGAAAGACTAAAAATGCATATACAGACTATAGTGTGTGTGGGGGAACGACCAGGGGGAGACCCCTTAAACTCTAGCACTCCAGGCTGTGTTTTTATTTTAGTGTACTCATTTATTCTTCAGTGGTAGGACTTGAACCCAGGGCCTCACAAGTGCTAGGCAAGAGCACCATGGAATGTCAGCTCCTGCCCAGATTTGTGCTTTCATTCAAAAGCCTGATTGTCGGGATTCTTTCCAACTCAAAAATTCTGGAATTTCCTACTTTGCCTCTGCAAAAAGCCTCTCTAAGACAGTGGTGTGTGTGTGTGTGTGTGTGTGTGTGTGTGTGTGTGTGTGTGTGTGTGGTGGAGAGACAGAGAAGGACATTTCCTTGTCCTTTTTGGCTGCGACTTGACTCCCCTAGTCACGGCTCAGACTCTTCCTGCTCAAAGGCAGCTCCTACAGCCAGTTGTGTGCCTGACTATGCAAATGTTATCAAAATGTCTGGGCGACATGGGGAAGAACAATGCCCCAGAGGTTAGTGAAGTCATGGGAACCTCCAGTGCTCAGTCCAGCCGCGACCACTGCTGTCCATGTGTCTGTGTCTGGCCAGTGTGTTAACCTCCGTGGTCTGCAGTCCCATCCCCAGGGCTGCTCCAGCTGCCCCCATCCTTACCTCCATAGCCAGGAACAAGGACACCTGAGCTAGAGACTTGAAATGAAACGTGTAGCTCAAGACATGTCACACTGGAGCTACAAAACCCTGGATGCTGCCTGTCAAGTTACCAGGAAGATTGGAAGAAGAAAACCCTTAACAAATCCCAACTGAGTGGGACAGTTTGGAAGATCCATGGGACAGTGAATGGGAAGGGCCAAGAGCTACAGGATGAAACCATATGGCTGCTGTGGTCATTGTGATATCTGCAGGTAGAGGAAGATGTAAACGATGGTATGATTCATTAATCTTTTCTGTTACATTTATTTGTTTATGGGGGGGCACACTCTACAGGACACGTGTGGACGAGTACAACTTGTAGGAGTCAACTCACTTCTGCCATGAGGGTCCCAGGGACTGAACTCAGGTCACCAGTCTCGGCAGCAAGTGCCTTTATCCACTTAGCCATCTCGATGGCCTGGGATCCTGGGATGCGATGCTAAGCTTGTGCATGTGTTCGGCTTTACCACAGCTAGCATGGTCTCCCTCGTGCATATTATAGAGTGAAGATGGTTCAGTGATTGAAAACCCCATGCGCTTTTTATTCAAGTCAAGTGGGTTTGGGGATCCAGAGCAGTGTGGCTGTGACAGCGGGCAATGCAGCTGTGTGGGTGAAACAGTTGTTTCCTTGAATGAAGAACAGCACTTACGGTCGGCTTCGTCTGCCCATACAGTTTGGATTACTCCTAAGGGCAGATATTTCAACTTTTAACTGTGTTTATGAGACTCCGCAGGCAAAATTATAGCACAATAAATACCATTTTGTAGTTACACACCATGACCTCACTCTCTGAGTAGTGAGTGGTTTAGGAAGGAAGCTGGCAGGGTTAAATTAACCCTGACTCTACTTCTTAACAGCTGCGAGACTTTAGGCAAGCTATTTAATTCCCCCAAGAGCCTCAAAATCCTTCCCAGAACTCGGGATTAATAACAGCACCTGCTTCACAGATTGGCCTGAGGATTCAGTGTGGCCGCTCGGGTTTTAATCTGGCTCAGCACTGGCCATACAGTGAGGACCGATACACTCCAGCTGTTAGGGTTTGAAGACGAAGTATCTCACAGGACACGTGGTTGAACACCTGGTCCCCGGCTGGGGGGGCAATCTGGAGAAGTAATGGCAGCTTCAGGAAGATGCCTAGCTAGAGGCATTAGGACACTGGAGGCAAGTCTTTGAGGATTCTACCTGGTCACTATTTCCTGGTCCTACTTAGTGTTTCCTGTCTATCATGAGATACGAACACACTCACACTGTCGTGGTGTCTGCCCCAGTTCCCCGAACCTGTGAGCCAAAGTAAATCTTTGCTCCTGTAGGCTGTTTCTGTCGGGTATTTGGTCATAGCTGTTACTCACATTGTTCTTATCATCGACTGTCAAGTGCTATCATTTGTGGGACCCTCTAAATTTCACATGCTGGGGACAGCAGTATAAAGAGGCAGAATCTTTGGGAGGTGATGAGTTCATGAGGACTCGATCATCATGAATGGATTCATAGGTAAATGGGTTTTTACCATAAAAAGCAAATTTTCCTTGGCTTGCTAGGTCCTTACCACATGATACCTTTAACCCCCTTATGATACAGTGAAAGGCCTTTGCCAGTTGCCGAGAGGAAGCCGGCACCATGTTCTTGAACTTCCTTAGCCTTCAGAACTGGAAGCTAAAGAAAACCGTCTCCTTTAATTTGCCCAGTCTCGGGAATTCCATTATAGATTGGACTAAGACATACTTATTCAACTCCTGGGTACTTACAGGGTAACAGGTACTGTGCTAAATACACACACAGTGGACGAACGAGTAAATAAAGGGAGGTTCCTGCTCTCACAGAGAGAACTGAGGTCTGTCACCAAAACCATTCATTCAGACAGTGAATTAGGCAAGAAGTGCCTAGAGGAGAAAATGTTTAATTCTAATCTGAGGGGCAGAGGCCAGATCAGAATATGATAACTGAGCCTCTAATTGCACAAATGGGTGGAAAGCAAGTTAGCTCTGGGAACAGGAGGCATCGTCTGCAAAGACCTGCCAGTACCAGTGTGTGCGGGATCCAGTTTAAAAGACCTTCTCCCAGACTGTGGGAGAGGAGGAGGGAAAGTTAGTTACGGACCAGAACTTAGCAGGCCTTGAAAGCCAACCTAGGGAATTTAGGTGACAAATTAGCAGAGGTTTGGAGCAGGTGGGGACATGACCACTATTAATTCTGAGGCCCAACACTCTGGTGTCAGGTAGAAGGAAAGCAGAGAGAGTGAGGGGACAAAAGCCAGGCTCTGCCAAAGGCAGGAAAGGGAGCCAGACACAACAGCTCTGCCCTCACGGAGCCCAGAGCTCACTGGAGAAACAAGACACGTGTGTCAACATCCAAGACGGAGATCACAGAACAAAGCCACAGCTACCTTCAGGTCCGTGCCAGGGAAATGAGTTTTCACTTCCTCAGCTGGAATGGGACAGTGGTAATACATTCACCCTTCTGGTTTATAAGGATGTAATCACGCTAGGACAATGATGTGTTGAAAACCGTTCGCAGACTACAAACCAAGCTTCGTTCAGTACTGCCCACGTGCGGGCTCAGCCCCGGTTGGACTCCAGGCTGCAGGAAGCTAACTTCTTGCTGGTTTTGTTTCATGAGGACTGAGAAGGCTAGTACCCAGTTGAGTGAGCCTGGAAAGCAGGTTGGGGTGCACCAGGAAAACGGAGCCAAAGCTGGCACTTGGTTTCAATTCCCCTGCTTCTGTCACCGTGCATATCTCTTCTGTTCCTGCTAGGGGACCTGAGACTTTCCAAATTTCGAGACTCAGGTGTAGGAATGAGAATAAGGTTGACAAGGGGGTTGGAGCACCCTGTTAGAACTGTAGCTGGAGGGACAGACTGCTTCTGGAACCTTCTTTATTTGCAAGCTACATGAGTGAGGATGTTGCCAAAGCTTTCTGGGCCTCAGCTTTCTTCCTGTGGGTGAAGACGTCAAGTCCAGTGACCCCTAACATCTGCCTAGCTGTAGGCTTCTTCTGAATGTAAGGTGTGTGGGAATTCTGGGACACTGCACTCACAGCTCTGTTTCATCTGAGAAGAGGGTAGGTATAAGCAGACTTTGTAATCTGTAATTCTGGCTTGAGATGGGCATCACCTCTGCAGAAAAAGTCTCTCACCTGTCACTCTGGGACACAGTCTGGGTCTTATGACCCTAGACTCGGGCTTGCAAGAGGAAATGAATACTTCGGGAACAAAGTGGGAATTAAGGCAGCTATTTCGTGGAAGCAAAAATATCACTGTTCATGAAACGAGCACCAGCTAGGCAGTACATACACCCTCCAGCTCCCAGGGGGGTTCTGTGAGCTGAGGGCTACTTTACAGAGAAGAGACTGCAGGTCATAGAGGTTAAGGATAAGACCAGGATATGTGGCCACCAAAGCAGAGAAGGGTTAATTTCTGGGCTGACTTACTCCAAGATCACTGCCCACCTGACATGACAGACAGACTAACAGTGTCTCAAACCGAAACTTTCTCTCTCTCTCACCCCCTTTCTGTGTGTGTGTGTGTGTGTGTGTAAGCACTAGCTCATGCATATCATAGGGTGTACATGGAGTTAAAGGACAACCTTGGGTGTCAAACCTCACTCTCCACCTTGAGACAGGGTTTTTCTGTTGTTCACTGTTGAATACCCAGGCTTTGCTCAATCCATGAATTTCTGGGGCTTCTCATCTTGATCTAGAAGCACTGGGATTACAGATTCATGCCACCACATCCACCTTTACACCGATTCTGGGGATTTGAACTCAGGTCCTTTCCCACTGAGCCATCTCTCCAGCCCTCAACTCCAAACTTAGAGCAATGGATAGTTTACGGTGAATCTCACTGTCCATGCTTCTAACTTCTCCCTTAGTGGAAGTTTCTCTCTCTCTCTCTCTCTCTCTCTCTCTCTCTCTCTCTCTCTCTCTCTCTCTCTCTCTCTCTGTTTATTTATATTTAATGTGCACTGGAGTTTTGCCTATATATATTATATTCTGTGTGAGGGTGCCAGGGAACAGTTAGTTGTGAGCTGCTGATGTGGGAGCTGGGAATTGAACCTGGGTCCTCTGGAAGAGCAGCCAGTGCTCTTAACCACTGAGCCATCTCTCCAGCCCTGGTTTCTCTCTTCTTAAGATAAAGCCATGCCCACAAGCATTCCCTTGGCCCCACATTCTGCTCCCCATCCCTTTCTTTCACATCTGCATGGTTCTTGGTTCTTGTCCTCCATTCGGCCCTTCCCTGCAAATTCATTCTACTTAAGGAAATCAATCACACTGGCTCTTCCATGGCCAGATCATGTCAGTGAGTCTTAGCGCTTACAGCAGGTGACTTGGATGATCACCTCCTTCTCCCTCTTTTGGCTGAGTCACTGTCACCTGCATTCTCCACATCCGCTGCCCCCACACCCCCACGCCCCCACCCCTGCAGCCCAGCTGTGAAAGAGGCTCGTTTACAGGCTCTGCCTCAGCCCTTTCCTATCTCTCCTGAAGACCATTCCTAGCACCTCCCATCAATCCTTCAACCCCTCCATGGCTCTCTTACGGCTGCTCCTAATCCTCACCTCTGGTCTGAGCTCCAGTGTCCCAAACAGGACCTCCAGACATAACTCTAAGTGTGTCATGGATCTTTAGCATCAGCACATTTTGAAACTGGACTTTCCTCCCCCAAATCTGTTTTTTTCTTTTCTTTCTTTCTTTCTTTCTTTCTTATCTCCTCCATCTTAGGAATGCTACCACTGTCCCCTCCCCCCAACCTTTGCACTCAGATAATCCACCTAGTAACCAGTGGCTATCTAGAGCCCAGTCATAACACTCCACATACCCAACTCTTACACCATGTCCACATCCTTATGGACCCAAATACCTCCTGAAGACGACTCCTTCACTTCATTCTGTCTCCAGTGTATAAATTCATGCCCTTCCTGGATCATTGCCCTGGCTTCACCTTGTGCTCTGGTCTCCTCCGAGGTCACATCTGCTCATCCATTCTAAGTGCACTGAAGCTAGAATGGCTGTTTTTACATGGAAAGTTGGTCACTGTCTTAAAGAGGTTGGCTGTGGTGGCCTCTTCATTCATGGGTTCCAACCCTCTACGGCTCCTTGCTTAGGAAAAAAACAATCCCTGCCGATCTCAGCCCCCAGCCTCACCTTGACCTCTCCCTCCCCTCTGCCTCCTGAAATGCCTCTTTCCCTTCCTGCCCTGAAGTCCTGCACCAGGAGCCCCACAGCCGTCCCGTGGGGCCGTCGTCCCTAATCTCCCCGAGCTGCCCACCATGTGTCACAGTCCTCTCCACCTGCTCACCATGTTTGTGTACAGGTATTACTTCTGCCACCCACACTGGCATTCTCAGCACAGTGCAGAATGTCTGGCATATCGCCTGGTCCAGTCGATGTGACTGGATAATAACACACAGGGCAGGACTTTGGAGTGAGGCGCTTCATTCAAGCCCCAGTGGAAATTCATAGAATTACACAACTTGGCAGTCAAAAAGAAAGTGCAGCTTTTCTGATAAAATCCAATAGAAGTCGTCTGTTTACCCTTGTGCATTTTCCTTTGGTGAGGCACAACCTTCCAGGTCCTGGATTTCAAGATAGATGTAACACTGCTCTGGCCCAGGTTAGAAAGCCCATTGTAAGAACATCCCTGATCCCTTCTGCAGGTGCAATGGCCTTGAGGTGGTGAGTGCGTTAGATCTTTATAGGGGGTATAATGGGACAGGGCCTGTCCTACATCTTTAGAAGTTGTGAATAAGGATCAGAGTGTTTCAGGATGAGGATCAAGAAGATGGACCAAGTCTGCACTTAGGGATGTGGTCAGCGAGTTGTCAAATTGCACCTGCCAGGGACTTCCAGGCACAACAAGAACACAAATTTAAGCCTCGTGCCACAGGTTCCTGTGTTATGGTTCTAAGCTGGCATGCATGTCTGCATCTGCAGATTTGCATCTGTGTCTATATAGAACAACTGTTCTGCTGCTGTGCTGTTCTGGCTGCTCTGAGGAAATGAAAAGTAAACTCTGAAGACCCTATGTTAACAGGTTTAAAGTCTGTTAATGGATGGCTGGAGTGTAGCTCAGTGGTAGACTGCTTGCTTAGCATGCACAGGTTTGGTCCCCAATGCACGCACGCACGCGCACGCACACACACACACACACACACACACAGAGAGCTAGAGACAGAGACAGACACACACACACAGATAGAGAGACAGAGACAGAGACAGAGAGAGAACACGTGGATAGTAGCAGCCAAAGTGCACTGAATTCCAGAAGTATGGGGAGCTAGCGCCTATAAAGGGCATTGCGTTTCAGCTATAAACTTGTGCTCCAGTCCAGCAAGCTAACTGTGCAGAATGGGCCAGGGCTTCAGTCCAGCTGAGAGCCGCTCTGCTCACCCTGTAGTCTCCCCATTGTGTTGGCCTCATTCTGGAAGTTCCATGATACATATATCGGGGGTCCTTTCAGATTAACCACAGATCTGACTTAGCAGTTTTCAGATATAAAGAGTGCCCCACTTACCAAGCCCAGATATCTGTTGTCATTTTAACTATGTTTGATCTGATAGCGGGGCCAATCTGAAATCATGTTTACTTAAAATGTCCCAAACTCTATCCACAAAGTTAATGTGATTGTTTTCGAGTTGATATAGAAGTTGATTCACTGAATGCAAGAGCATGGATTAACTGGGTCACATACAAAATGAAAATTTCAACCCCAGTTTTGAGAAAGTATTGCTTGGTTTGAGAGCAAGCCTTTTGTTGGCAGTGATTCCGGGAGAAAGCACTAAAAAAACATCAAAGATACACACACACACATCCCAGCGTATTTCAGGGAACACCCTCTGTCTTTCCCAAACGCGGCATGGAAAACCGCGCCAAAAAACGATCATGCAGAAACTTCTCGTGAAAACAGCAGGCCAGCTCTTCCCAAGCTTAAGGCAGGCAGCAGGGACACCCCAGCCCCGCTCCGTGCTTCCTAAGCTGAGCCTGTGCGCAGCCCACTTGAGAGGTTCACCGAGTCCACCTCCCTTGGGATTCGGGAACAATCCCTCCACTTAGGCCCATCTGGCAGAAAAGCTCCGGATTAGAAACCCAGGAATCATGTGTGACAAATTTTCGCCATCTCCCTTCAGTGTTAGCCGCCCCTCCCCCTCCAGCTCTGTATTCGGGAGCGGTTGAGGTGCCTCCTTAGCAGCGGACTCCAGGGTCTGCAACCCGCAAAGGCCCCCAAGGTAGGGTGAACAGGCTGCGAGCTTCTTTGTCCTTTCACGGGGTGAATTCGGGTTTATGAGATTCTCCAACTCCAATCCCCACCCCAAGTCTACGCCTTTCTCACCCGCGCAGGCTGCTTCTTTCATTGAGACTGTCCAAGGTTCCGGCCCTAGGCTACGTTAGTAAGTATCTCAGCAGCTGTTAGAGGTGTTATTAGCCTTGTTTTTCGGATGAGAAGAACCGAGGCACACAGTAATTTAGCACAACTTAGGTTCTGAGCCCAAGTTGGATTTGACGCCGAGGCCCTTAAATCTCCATTGCTGCTTTTTATTCAGCAAGATTAATTCTTATGGAGCAATTATGGTATTACAGGCAGTGTGTAAAGTATTTTTCCAGACTAGTCTCATAGGCAAGTCTGCCATTTACCACCGAAGGGATCTTAAACAACTTTCTTAACATTTTTTTTTAAACTCCATTTTTCCTTTCTGCAAAACGAGGCTTTAAAAATGTGGCTGTTGTGAAGAGCAAGCGAATTAATACGTGCAAAGCTCTTAGAACACAGACCCGCACGAATTAATCGTCGAAAATTTTGCCGTGAAAGAGTCCCATCTATTTGGAGAAACGTCGGTGGGAGAGGTTAAGGAAAAAAAAAAAAAAGAAAGAAAGAAAGAAAATCGGTCCAGATGGCACGTTACTCATGCCGCAGCACAGACTTGCTCGGGGATTGCACGAAATCCAGGCACCTGCTAGGTAGGGGGCCTGCTCCCCAGGCTTAGCCGCACAAGGCGCAGAGGTCCGGGGGCAGGGCAGGGTCGATTTTATCGGAACTCCCAGGCTGGGGATCTGTGCCTGCGTGCAAGAGCCGCAGCATTATGGAGGATCCCGGCTGGCCCCCTGCAAAAGCTGTGCGTAGGACATCGGCGGCGGGGTCTCTGGCGCGCGCACAGGCACGCATACACAGCACGAGCACAGATCTACAGTACACCCATTGGGCGCGCGCACATTCACACACTCACGCTCACAC
>CABHPH010141050.1:0-25011 GCA_902168325.1 Peromyscus nudipes
CTGGATCTGAAGGCAGAAGGAAAAAAAGAGAGATCCCCCCCGCCCCACCCCCACCCCCACCCTGTGACACACTTCCTCCAATAAGGCCACACCTTCTAATCCCTCTCAAGTCGTAACACTCCCCAATGAGCAAGCATTCAAATATATGAGCCTATGGGGGCCCTTCCTAGTCAAACCACCACAAAAAGCTTCTCTCTGTGTCTCTCTCTGTCTCTGTCTCTCACTGTCTGGGGGGGGGTAGGTAAACTTATGGTGTGATAAAGCCCGAATCCTATCTCAGAAGATTCTAGATTCTGTGAAGAAACAGGCCGTAAGTGCCTACAGTCTGAGAACTAACCGTCCTGTACATGGAGTCAGGAATGTGTGGAGCCAAGAGGGCCACAGATGCATGAGTTACAACGGGAATTCGACTTGATGCTAGCCCTGGGGGGTGTCTTTGCTTCCAAAGAGCTGAGCCAAGGGCTCCTAGGGCCCAGAGTCCCATCATTCTCGGAGCACTGGCCTGTTGTGTAATCACTGTTATTGCATGCATGGGCTGACAGAAAGAATTTCTCGTATGAGTGAGGCCAAGAAATTAAAACCTACACCACTGGCCCTTTGGTGCTCTGGGGCTTCCAGAAATCTTAATTCCTCATTTCAGGGGATGCAAAATACATTGAACTTGAAGATGCTTTTTACTGTTTGCTTCTCCTGTCTTCCTACCTACCAAGCATTGATTTTTTTTTTCTGGATGGGTGTGGACAGAAACTGATCTCTCTCTGTAAAATCAGACTCTTCAGTGTGCACAGTGAAAACACAGCAGGGTTTTGGTGACCCTCACAAGCTGAGCTCCATCCTTGCTACAGGATGGTCTAGCAGCTCTTAGAGAGGTTAAGACAGGTGATTAACTCACTTCACATCTTCAGAAGGAAACTGATTGCAACTGTGTTGATTTTGAAACAAGAGTGCTCTTTAGGACATGAGTATTCCATATACAAATGCAGAGGTTTCTCGGGATTTGTGAAGAATTAGTTTCAGGACTGCTGAGGATGCCAGAATCTTTTGTTCCAGTCCATATGTAAAATGTCACGGTATTTACACACCTTCTTTTGTATGCTTTAAGACACCTCCAGATCACTAATGCCCAAAGCAATGCAAATGCTGTTTAAATAGCAGCGTTGGAGTGTTTCATGTATTGCATGGTATCACACTAGATTGTTCAGGGGATTGTCTTTGTTTAATTTCCCATTGCTGTGATAAAATACCCTGACAAAAGCAAACTTTGGGGAGAAATGGGTTTATTTTAGCTTACAGTTCCAGTACAGACTAGCAGGGAAGTCACAGCATCAGAGTCCTAAGAGAGTTGGTCACATTACATTTATAATTGGAAGCAGAGAACAATGAATAAATGAAGGCATTCTAGTGTTAAGCTCACTTTCTCCATTCTTATACAGTCCAGGGTCTACTGCCCGGGAGGGGGGGTGATGCCACCCACAGTGGACATCTCTTCTCATAAATCAGATAATCCTTCCCACAGGCCAAACTAGACATCCTTCCCAGGTGATTGTAGATTGTGTCATGGATCCTAAAAGTAACCATGACAGGAATGATGGTCAAAAGCATTTGTATATGTTCAGTAAAGATGGACATTAAAAACTTTTCAACCTGTAGTGGGTTGAGTTACAGATGCAGACAAGCAGAGCTAACTGCATACAAAAGCAAGGTGTCCCTGTTATACCTGAATGAGATTTCTTCACCATTCTTAAAGCCCATTGTGCCATGTGTTCACGTTCAAACAAGAAGTGGGAGCCAGCAATCAGTTGGGAGGCTTTTAGTAGAAGATGATTTTAAAAAACAAAGCAACCATCATGAATCTCAGATGCACCATGCCTGTTTCTGCAGCCCTTCCCCTAATAGTCCTAAAATGGCTCCTGTGGTTCTAGCCATCATGTCTGTGTTGAAGACAAGAGGGAAGAATGAGACACTTTAATGCCTTTCTGAGACCCTTCCGTCTTACATATCTTTGGTAAGATGATGGCCAGGCCAGGAGTGACCATTACAACTTCAGACCAATCGCTACTAATCCTGGGAACTGAAGGTGGGATTTATCTTTCTGGAGGTCATTTGTTGCCTTGGTGCAGTAGAGTTCTATCCCTGGGCAAGGGATGTAGACAACTTTCTATTAGGTAACATTCCCAAGACACTTAAAACTGAAAACATGAGAGATCTATCTGTTAGGTCATCCTGCAGGACAAAGCCAGTGGATTCACGGTAACAGGTCAGCCAGGGTCACAGTGTCAGAAGGAAGCTGAAATACACATCATGATTCCAAAGGCTGGAGAAGAAACTAAAATATGCAGAGTGCGGTGTTTCAGTTTCTTCCTTTGAGTTCCTCAAGTTGTGCCTATGGGAGACAGAAGTAGCTCTGGGAAACAGTTGGAGAACACCTCTTACTCCACCTAGGGACCTGTCAGGAGCTGGACCCAGCAAGGAACTGCAAACAGTGCTGACCTTCAGGTTCTCACTGGCTGGTGGACAGGCAGTAGACATGTTATCAAAGGTCATTTGGAGATGCTCACAGTCACTAAGGAAAGGTGTATGTAGAGAGCACCATATAGACCCCTGGTGATCAGCTAGGCAAAGGAACCAAGGAAATGGTGGGAGGTCACGGAGGTCTCAACAGCCCGGTGTGTTAGGGTGGAAAAGGCTGTGGCAAGCCCACAAAGGAAACCAGCAAAGTAGATAGGAATTGAGTTTCTCACCTTGGTAAGATCCTGAGAAATGGCCAACAACCAACTTAAGAAGGGCTTGCTTTGTGGGGGAAAAAAAGAATGAGAAAGATTGTAAGTAGAAGTGTTTAGAAAGTACTGGATTTAAGCTGGGCATCATGTCCACACCCGTTATCCCAGTATGCTGGAGGCTGAGGTAGAAAGGTTGCAGATTTGAGGGCCATCTGGGATACAACATGAAAAAAAGAAAGAAAAAGAAAAAAAGAAGGAAGAGAAATAGGAGAGGTAACTAGCCACTGAATTTGGTTCTTTTCCAGTGATCTTACACTGTGTCTATTAAAATGCACCTTTCCTTAGAATGACTTAACCATGAAGTTCCTTTCACATATATGCCTGCTAAGGAGAGATGCAGTAGGGGTCAGACTAAAGCACCTTCCTGGAGACCAAAACCCAAAACTGTGGCTGAACCTGGGACAGTTGGGATGCCCAGCCGCCTCTCACACCCCAAGTGCTTTCTACTTGGATAAATCCATGTTAGTAAAATCAGTCTTAAGGAGGCATGGGAGAACTCTGTGTGGACACAGGGTTTTCATGACCAGCCCCATTTTAGTTGGTCTTTATTGGTTGTATGAGATAATGGTCTTCATTACTACTTTCCCATACATGTATATCATATACTTCTATCACATTTATCCCATTATAATCTGTTGCCCCCTTGTGCCCTCCATCGCCCCCTTCCCAACCGTTAGTTTCCCCTTTACTTTTATGTCTTACTTTTCATCTGTATTCCACGTATGAGAAAAAAAAAACATGATATTTATCTTTTTGAGTATGGCTTATTTTTCTTGATATGACCTCTATTCTCATCCATTTTTTTTGCAAACAACACAATTATATTCATGTTTATGGCTAAATAATTTGCACATATATATGTATGTACACATATATATACTTATATTGATACAGCACAATTTCTTTATCTGTTCTTCTGCTGGTGGGCAGCCAGCTGGTTTCTATGATGTGTCACAATAAACATGAGTGTATAGGTGTCTCTGGTGGATCCTATTGTATCCTAGCCCCTCCCCCAGGCAGAAACCACCATCTTTTCCATTTTGTAAATATAACGGCACAAATCCCTGTGTATTCTTTATATAATAGGCCATACAGTTTCTCTGGGATCAAAGAAAGGCTAAGGGACCTGGAACGTCCTCCTCAGACCTCCCAAGTCTCCTTCTCCCCAAACCAAACATGCTCCTTCAACTAGTTTAATCCTGGGGCTAAACAAGGGTCCAAAAACCAAGTCCCCTGAGCTTCAGCTGGAAGTTACTAAATGAAGAAAAGGAAAAAGATTCCCATCCGAAGAGGCAAGGACATTCCCCTTCCTTTCTCGTGGATGTCTCACCTCTTATCCTTTTTTGCTTTGGTTTGGGTTTTCTATTTTTATGTTTTTGGGTGCAGGGTCCACTCTGTAGCCCAAGCTGACCTAGAACTCACTATGTAGTACACTTTCATGGATTGTAGGCATAATCCACTGGCCACCATGCCCAGCTCCCTCTCACTCAGTCTTACTTACTCTTCCTAGCACCTTCCCACCCAAGAAGGTCCTGGATCTCTGTCCTGCTCTCCTTGACACTACATGACTCTCTCCTTAACTCTGCTTATCTCTCTGTCTCTTTCTTCTTCCTGTCTCTTTCTGGCCAAACCCTTCTGCATACAACCCCTCCCCAGCTCACACCACTACCACTGTCCAGTCCCTGATCAGTTCCTCTGGTGTGTCTGCTCTTAGTAACTAGATCTGGGTAACCCCAGTGAGTAATTAAACCACGGCAGATTTATGCAAACACTTGTATGCTTAAGGGCCTGTCACTTTCCATAGCATTCTTTGTGGTAAGAAAATAGCAGGGAGGCATCTTCCCTTCAGGTGAGAAGAAAAGATCTATGCAACATGAAATACTGGCATAGACTAAGAATGCGTGTAACTGGTCTACCTTGCCATCCTGGCCATTGACATCAGATGCCTCCAGCACAGGCTGACATGGCTTAGCTGCTGGGCTTGCCTTCTCTAACTGTTCTTTGTCCTGTGCAGGTGGGAATCTCTAGTCCTTGTGCTGATGTACCTCATCTACATCATCATCATGAAGTAAGTAAAACACTTGCCGTGTTGTGTAAGGATATAGAAAGAGGAGTCGGGGGAGGGGGAGGCCTGACGCGTAATCAGTGTCCACCACCACACACTCAGTGACTGTCGGGAGGAGTCATTTTGATTAGGAATCATAAAAATGATCCTTCAACTCATATTTGATGACAAAATCAACACTTCCATATTTCATATAAGAACCCTCTAGAACCCGTCTCTCTCTTTAGGATCTGGCAGCTGTGCTTTTAGCTTTTATTAGAATGAAGGTAAAACCCAACAAGTTGTACTGGGTGTGGGAAGATGGAATGAGAGCTAACTAAGTGCCTGAAACCATATAGACTTCCATTACTCGAGATGTGTCAGTCATCTGTTGCCATGTAACAAGTTGTCCCAGAACTTAATGGCTTAAAAACCACAAATATGTATTATTTGAGAATTAGAAATCCCAGAGTGGCTTCACTGGGAGGATCCTGACTCAGAGTCTCTCATGAGATTCTAGGTTGGACATTGACTAGGGCTGAAGCCATGAAGCTGACTGAGGCTGGTTGACTCTTCCTTGGAGATGGCCCACTCACATGGCTGGGAAGCTGATGCTGGCTGTTGGCTGAAGGACTCAGGTCCTCACTACATGACTGCTTGAGTGGCTCCCTATAGAGCTAGTGATTCCAGAGAGTGAGGCAGAGAGCAGGGTATCCTGCCTTCTCTAATCCCTGCTCAGACATGCACATCATCACTCTGCCGTGTCCTATTTATAAGACACGAGTCACTGAGGGCAGCTCTTGCTCAGGACTGTACTTCAGCTATGGAAGAATAGAGAAGCCAATAATTTCCCATGCTCTCTCCTCTCCTGGAGGTCAAAGCAACTTACTTTTTTTTTTTATCAAGAATGATAGTCCTGCTTGCTGTTCTCTAAGTAAAATGAAATCGCTTTTTTTTTTAACTTGCTGCTTCAGGTCATCATATGGTGTTGCTAAGATGAGAAGCTTGTAAATAGAGCAGAGCTGTAGATCCCATCCCCCTGGAGTGGTCTCTAACTCGGCCATCCCCTCCATTTCCCCAGCGGAGGTAGTCACCTCTAGGGGACAGAGGCTAGAAAACTCTCGGCACTTGTAGTTTGGATATGCCAGACAGCAGTCGAGAATGGACACAGTATTTTTTTTTTATGAGATGTAGGAAAGAGGTAATTTGCACCACCAGAGCCTGAGAGACCAGCTAGGAGAAATCAACCAGTTTGAACAAAGCCAAGCATCACATGAGCAGCAAAATCAGGTGCTGGCCTGACTGGTGTCCAGGGTATGCTGTAAGTGGCTCACTGCCTGTCTATTCAATATGGTGTCCAGCATTTACTGGAGGAGCTGTCCAGTAGTCAGATCTGGAACCTCTCATCAGGCTTGACATTTCTAGAGTAGGACCTCCATATCCTGGCTTGGAATTGCTACAAAGAAATGGGTGAGGGAGCTAGAAGTCATACACCATGTAACTAATTCCCTTCCACTGTAAATACTAATCCCCCGATCTCCCAGTAAGACCATAGCTGACCCAAAAGTCTTTCCAAAGCTTATGGCCTCCAAAGAGAAAGCCTTAAGGTGGAACAGCCATCTTGCTTTTCCTGGCTTCAAATGACAAAACTGTCTGGAGTCAGTGCCACAATGGGGATATCTTCAATGATTCTCACTGCTTCCTTCCACAATCTCATCTAATTATTTCATCTTCTTTAAAAACTGTTTTGGAAGCTCTAAGTTTGGGTTCCTAGGGTCAAGAATCCTCTTCTTTTTGAGAAGCTGATCCTGGGATGATCTATGCAGTATCTCTTCTGTGCTGAGCATTTGGGTTCTCCAATACTGGTTTTAACGGTTGCATGTACCATCATGAATTTAATGGAGGCTTTGCAAAATGAGGTGGTCTTCAAACACAGATGGGATCTAAAAGAAAGGGGAGTTGAGGAATTTTGCTAGCAGGTTTTCTACAGCCACTACAGCCTTTGACCTGGTCACCATAAAGCCCACAAGTTGCAGGTCAGACATGTAGGCATTAAGGTAAGAAGCAAACCTCTACCCCAAGTCACACCACATAGAGCAGCTAGGGAGGTTCGTTTCTGCTGAAGCCTCAACTTTCCCACCATTCCAGATGTTCAAACCAGCAGGACACAAATAAAACGGCGAATAACAGCTCCTGCTCTCACAGAATTCTCTGCATAATTCCATCCCAAGTTCTAAATTGAAATCTCTGCTCTTTAGCCGTCCCTCTCTGCAATCAGAGACTCTGATCATTGGGTTTTATAAAATCTGATTTATAAAATTGCATGCTTCACAATAAAATAGCCTCAGGGTGCAAGCACAAAATTTAAAACATTCAATTAAAAATATAAAACAGAGCCACAGCCATGGGAGGAGGGAAAAAAACACAACAGCATATATTAGACTCCTCAGCTGCCTCCTAAGTAGATAGCTTTCAAATGACTTTAAACATTCTGCTTGAAAATTCAAAAGCCATTTTTGACTGGCCAGATAGGTAGAAACGTTCCAGGCTACGTGGCACATGCAGCTTTGGCAAAGGCCGACCTTTATTGACCTTGGTCACGTCTCTGGGATGAATTTTGTAGGTGAGGCCATACGGTCTTGTGGGTAAGAGTTAAGCACTTCCCATTCATCCCTAGGAGCAGCTCTTACCAGCCACTGAGTAGCCTTGGGAATGTGGCTAAATTATTCAGCCATTTTAATCGTGGTTTCCTCCTCTGCAAAATAAAATGAATAATAGTTTCTACTTCAGTGGGTTCTTTATCAGGACAGAATGTAACCAGTTAGTTATCAGTGTAATATCTGGTTTCAAGAAAGCCATCACTGAATGCTAAATTTTTTAAAAGCCTTCATTGCATGGTGCTATTATCCTATTATTAAAAACACCAAAAACATTAATAAGCTATTATCCTTTGAGAGCAAACTCTTGTGCGAGTTGGTATCTTTGTGGGAAAAATAGTTTCTGATTTAAGAAGGCACAAACACTGCTTCTGGCTAGATGTGGTGGAGTCGGTTTTAATTCCAGCACTTCTGAAGCAGGAGGGTTGCAAGCCCAGAGTAGTGTGCTCTACATAGAACATTCCAGATTACCCTCAGAATATACAGTGAGACCTTGAAAAAAAAGCCACTGCTTGTCTCCCTGTCATAGGGAAAGGTAGTCATACTGAACCTAGAAAGCCTTTCTATTAGGTGAATGTTGAATATAAGCAAAAGTCGGCAGAACGACAAGCCCCACATGTTCACCTTCAGCCCCCAAGCCATCAGCCCAGTCTTGCTCCATGTGGCTCTGTTTTCCTCCCTCCATATCATTTTGAAGTCCCTTGGTTCATCCATGAATATTTCAGCATGTGTTTCTTTAAGGCCTTACCTTTATGCTAGCCACAATTATTATTGTACCTAACACAAATGCTAATTCCTCAATATCCCAAATGCTCACTCAGTATTCCAACTTCCATAAGTGTCAGTCGGTCCTGTTTCTCAGTTTTCTGTGGGTCTCATAAATATCATAAATGTTTTTTCAAGTCAGAATCCAAATGAATGATGTTCAAAATTATTATCGTTGGGAGCAGCATGCTTTGGAGTGCTTTCTGCCTATAACCACTCCCCTGGGCTGTGTGTGTGTGTGTGTGCGTGTGTGTGTGTGTGTGTGTGTGTGTGTGTCCTTGCAATTTATTCTTAGGTAGAATTTAGTTGTTAGCCTGCAGAGCTGCCCATGGTTTGGAAATTGTTACTGCATTCCCATACCATGACATAGCAAAGCCAGTTCCTTTGCTCTCTGTGTATCCTGTGTGTCCAGATTTGATTTGAGTCAGGCTGAACTGTGTCGACATGAGTTATACCATCAGGAGGCACATCTAGGTCACCTTTCCCTCTGTGGTGGTGGCAGCCATTGATGCTTGACATCTGGAGCTGTTATTTCACAAAGGTTACAATATAGTGGCATTCTGATTCTATCCCACTTAGGAATCCCGGGAATCTAGGATTGTCTGTCTGGGTCCCTTTTCAGAGCCTCCTATCCATCACTTTTGATTGATTCCCTGCTTTCCCTTGTGCCAAAAAGGAACAGTCACAGGCTTCAAAGAATTCAGGAAGGGATTCATGGGAGGGAAGGTTCAAACACAGAACATCCTCACCCATTCCCACCATACCACACCCTATTTCTACCAGGTAGTTATGAAGTTCCCACGGTTAAGGCCCCCACAGAGGCACTGACTGAAAAGCCGGGCACAAGAATACAGCAGGAGGAGACTGTAAGGGGCCTCCTATCTTGGAGCAAAAGGAATGAGGGACAGAATGAAACAGGCTTCTAGCCCAGCCTGAGTTCCAGTGGGAGGCTGGAAGTCAAGCTGGGTGGAGGTGCAACTTCAGTAGGTAATACCATAGCCAATGAGCACTAAGATCTTTGAGTGAGAGAAAGTGCAATAGTGGCCCAAGGTGCTCTGAAATCCCTGTCCCTGCCTTTGCCCTTGGGATTTTGAGAATTCCTCTGGGAAACTTCAGAGGAAAGGGACCAGAACGTTTTCCTACCCAAGCCATTCTAGGAACCTTCAGATACTGCTTCCCTTCCGTGCTAGTCTATTCAAGCATGCCAAAAGCACTGCTTGGTGTTTTGCCTCACCGTCACTCCAGAGCACTGGAGCCCAGAACGTTATCATAAAGTCACACACCAACGGAACCTGAAGCGAGGGCACACAGTAACAGCAATTCTAGCAAAAAAAAAAAAAAAAAATCTCTGACTGGGGGAAACCAAAGTTGGTTATCAGACTGTGAGGTTCAGGCATGGGGCCTCACCAGCTGTATCCAGATGGGAAGATCTCAGAGAGGATGCTGTGGAGTCAGTAAAAGGAGAGCACAGGCACTGATAGATTCTCTCCGCTTATGCTTGCCCAGATACAACGCGTGCATACATCAGTGCTTCGAAAGGAGGACAAAGGGTGCTGGGAACATGGTCAATGGATTGGCCAACAATGCAGAAATCGATGACAGCAGCAACTGTGACGCAACTGTGGTGCTACTTAAGAAAGGTAAATAGCAGACCCTGAGTCCAGGATGGGTGCTGCGGTGTGTCTGTCTGCCGAGCATGCTTCAACAGCCAGGCATTCCAATTGGCCCTGAGAAAACAGAGAAGAGCCTGCTCTCCTGCCATAGCTGGGTCCATTCAAATTCCCAGGGAACCCGTTCCATGAAGACTATATGGGAACACGGGGCCAGCAAAACCAGGAGAGAAGACCATGGATTTTGAGGTAGTGGATTAAGGGTGTGTGACCATGAAGAGTTCCTTAACCTCGCTGAGCCTGAGAGACGGACATTGTTTCTGTAATGAGTAGGTCAGTTAAATATGCAGAAAGGCTTAACACAATGCTTCATAGTGACAGGCATTGCTAATCATTATCACATATATCCAAATTCTCTTTCAGACTACATTAACTCGGGTTAATGTAGCTACAGAAGCAGAGAAAAAAACTACCTTTGTTTTCAAAGTAATTCTTCTACTTGACAGGCTCTTACAAAACTGTCTTTATGCTAGGGGAAGCAACATGGTACTCTCTGATAAATAACATTGCTTGTGTAGGACATAGAAAAATACCATGTAATTTTGCCATGAATGTATTTCATTTTTCATTTAATTTTTTTAAATTTTCTCTTTGAAATGTGTCTCATATGGTCACTATGAAGGGAAACAACAAAAAATAAATTAGAAACTTTACAGGTTATTTTCAACTATATCTCTAACTTTAGACTCTTGATAATTTATTGTATTTTGAAATTAGATATTTGATATACTTTTTCTGAAGGACTATGTGGATGCTTAATAGAAGACTTGGATGTTATTTTGTACCATTCCACATGAGGATTTTCTTTAGTTTCTCTCTTCTGAGTACTTTATCACCATAAAAGGAACTCTTGGGAGAAGCTAAATAATATTAGTGCTGGACCTGGAGAGATGGCTTGCTGGGCAAAGTGTTTGCCACAGTGTGAGGACCTGAGTTTGGTTCCCCAGCACACACACATAGTATACATCTGTAACACCGGTGCTGGGGGATGCAGACAAGAAGATCCTGGGAGCCTATTGGCCTGCCAGCCTAGCTGAAACTCCAAGCTCCAGATTCAGTAAGAGGTCCTCTCTAAAAAAATAAAGTGGAAAGGGAATCGAGGAAAGCATCCTGACATCAACCTCTGGCCTCCACACCCACATGGGCAAGTGAATCCACACATGCACACACTATACTCATACAAACACACATAGCAGGGAGGGCTAATGATGATGATATGACAGATCATTTCATGGCCTGGAAAATAGGAGTGAGACCTAGTAGAAGCTACAGGCATGCACCTGTGAGTGATGGGTGTGCAGTGTTCTTCCAAAGAGAGAGAACTCAGACGTGAATGGACTGTTTCATATTGTACAAGGCTTATCTAAAGTCTTCTCCTGAACACTGGTCCTCTGCATGTGGATAGCTCACCCCTTGTCCACTCTGCTCATGGGATGCATGCAGGAGTGTGTACATATCCACACAAGGACCTCCACCTGGAACATAAGTCAGCTCTATAGCATTTACCAGTGCATTTGGGTTACCATGCATGGGCATGATGGGTTACCAAAGGTTATTGGGGTCTTTCCTGTGACCCAGATCTTAGTGGTGGGAAAATAAGTCTTTGGTGACAAGGAGGAATTCTCTGCTCTGTTCATTCTTGCCATATTGATGAGTGGTGTTTCAATAGTCTCAAGTTATTTCAAATGAAGTATTAAATATGACCCCTGATTTAAATATGACCCCTAATTTTGATCATTGTAACCTTCGATAGATAGAAGGAAGGGAAAAATGAAAAAGGGAGGAAGAAGATGATGGGAAAGGAGAAGAGGGGGGAGTGATAAGGAAGGAAGGAAAAGAGGGAGGGAGAGGAAGAGAAGAAAGGGGAGGGGAGGTAAGTGGATGGATGGATAGATGGATGGATGGATGGATGGATGGATGGATGGATGGATGGATGGACAGACCAATAGACAGATGGATGAACAGGTGCAAAGATGTGAAAGAGTAGGGTAGGAAAGAACTAAAGGGAAGAGGAATGGATGAATGCCTCTCTCCTGGGCTCCATGCTATTGTATTTTCTCTTTCCCATTTCCCTAGCCAATTTCCACCGCAAAGCGTCAGTGATCATGGTGGATGAGCTGCTGTCGGCCTACCCACACCAGCTCTCTTTCTCTGAGGCTGGCCTTCGAATTATGATCACAAGCCACTTTCCTCCCAAGACCCGGCTCTCCATGGCCAGTCGCATGTTGATCAATGAGGTATCTGGAAAAGCACAGTGAAGAAAGGGAAGGGAAGGGAGGAGAGGGGGGAGAAGGAAGTGGGGAGGGGAGGGGAAGGAAGGGGAGGGGGACAGTGCTTTCTGATTTAAAAGATGCAGCACCTGACTGAGAGTTTAACAGAAGCCTATCCCTCAGCCCTTTCCCAGCATCTTTGAGCACTGAACCATCTGTGCCCCAGTCCTCTCCCCGTCCTCACTGTATTGAGGGACACAGCCTAGTCCCCTCTACTTACTGTTTTTTTTTTTCTTTTTCAAAAAAAAAAAAATGAAACAGTATCTCACGTAGCCCCAACTGGCCTCAAACCCACTATGTAGCCAAGGAGTATCTTGAACTTCCCAGTGATGGGTCTACAGAAGCGTGCTACCACTCTCAGTCTATGGAGTACTAGGGATTACATCCAGCTTCTCGTGTTTGCTAGACAAATACTCTACCAGCTAAGCTATATCCCCAGCCAGGACCTGTTTTCTTCCATTTAAATAAACCTCCATCTTGTAAACTTGTATCAAAGTTGCTAAGTAAAAGTTACCATAGTTTAAAACAAGCCTTTGCCCTTCCCTGGAGTGGCAACCTCACAAACATGCTAGTCTAAGCACAGTGCTGTAGCTTCTTGAATATAGAAGAGGGCTTCCCACAGTCTGGAGAAGAAAGATAATGTCACCGTGCATAGATGTCAAAGAACTCACACCCCAGATGTAGGTATTTTCCCAAAGGGAATTTCAAAGTTCCAGTGGGTCATAAAAGGTTAATTTTCCCTCCCAAAGGGAAGTTGTCTGAATCTGTTATGGCTTTGAGGGAGTTCCTAACACTTGGCTCTGGAGTCTTCTGGATGCACCTCCGGTCATCGCTAGGGAAGACCTACCTGCCCATGTTTTCCATCTCTCTGGCTACAGTGACAGGTCACTTTCTCTTTTCAGAGACAAAGACTGATAAACAGCAGGGCTTATGCCAATGGGGAATCTGAAGTGGCCATCAAAATCCCAATTAAGCACACTGTGGAGAATGGAACAGGGCCCAGCAGTGCCCCAGACAGGGGTGCGAATGGGACCCGGAGGGATGACATCATTGCTGAGGCCGATAATGAGACAGAGAATGAGAACAACGAGAACGATGAGGAGGAAGAGGAGGATGACGATGATGACGAAGGACCCTACGCACCCTTCGACCCCCCCTGTAAGAGGTCCTTGATCTGGCCTTGGGAAGAGGGAGATATCTGGGGATGCTTGGGTAGATGTCTTCACTTGGCTTTTTACTCTTCGCTTCCCAAAGAGTCTCTCGATAAGCAGAAACATATTTGTACGAAGTGTCTGCGGTGGGCAGGGATCGGTTGTGAAAGGCCCAAAGGTGAGGGCATGTGAGTGTGGGAGTCTGTGGGAGTCCAGCTCCAACCTGCTCCCACCTACCAAAGGGTTCTTGGGTGGAGACGAGAGGAATGGAGAAATGATAGAAAGATAGAAGGAGACGAAAGGAAAGACAGAGACACAGGATAGCTTCGGGAGGACTCCGGGTCAATACCCAGCCACCCATAGCTTTATTCAAAAGAGCTTTTTATAATATGCCAAGGGGAGAGGCAAAAGACCTCCCCCTTGCAAGATCAAAGCAGTCCGTACAGCCAAGTGTAGACCCTTCCAAACACCTGGTAAACACGCCCGGAGGCAAAATCATCTCATTATGCAGCCCTGCTAGGTAAAGCAAGCTCAGATTCTTTTGACCTTGAGTAAGGTCTCACTAGGAAGCCTCTGTGGGCCACCACATGTGGGCAGGGGTTGAAATGAAAGCACTTTCAGCAAATGCATTTTGTGGATGAAGGTCCTCTCTTAGCCTCTTAGACATGCTGCAGGATCTTTTGTTCTAAGGTACAAATGCACGTGACCCATGTCAACAAGACAGTGTGGTGCCCACGGGCAGAGGCCCTTCACTGGTGTTTCATCCTGGCTGGAAACACCCTGCCCAAGATGGCTCTGGCGGATGCATCCCTGGTTCCTTTGTTCTCACTTCCCTCTATTCCCTCTATTCAGGACCCTCCCTGTATCTTCCACATCCTGCTCTCTGCAGAGCAGCATCCACAGGAGACACAGACCCATGTGAAAGCTAGTCCTTGGGGCCTTAGCCCATGAGACTGGCCAGGGACTCTCCCTGGCATGTTGGAAGAGGAGAGGCAAGACATATAAAAGCTTTCAGGACCTTGGCTTGTAGGGCATGCCCTTGAATGTTCCTGTAACCATGTCTCTCACCCCCACCCATTAGCAGAACATGAGGACCAAACCCAAAGAATTCTGTGTCCTTGGCTAGACCGTCAAGAAGTTTCTACCAGTTTCACAAAGCCTGTATTGGTCCAATTCCCATTCACAGTCATTCAAATATTAACTAGTGTGTGTAGTTCCCCGGGGCTGACTGAGCTTGCTTGAGGACTGCCTAAGCAAGTATTGTGTGATCAGCCTGAATGCCTATTTAGTAGTGATAGGAGTCTAGAGTTCCCAGTCCTGTGCTGTTTTCAGGTGCAAGGCCTTGCTATGCTTCTCCCTGTATCCAGGGGGAGGGGCAGGTAACAAGTCCAACTCCAAGCAGAACTGCTCCTGAGTCCCCACTCCTTCCCTAAGACAGGAGCCTTGATGGGCACTTAGCAACTCTAATAAAGAAATACCGTCCAGATTCCTGTACACCTGCTAAAGTTAAATTAGTAGTAGTTAGTAGACCATCTCAATAGAAAAAAAGTATGTCCCCCCCAACCAATCTGTAGTTTCATTTTCTGTAGTTTCACTCATTCGAGGTTAATTATGGTCAACCACAGCCACCATCCATGGTCTGAAAATATTAAATGGAAAATTACAGGAACAGTACATAGGTTTGAAATCAAGCTCCATTCTGAAACCTCACACCATCTTGCTCTGTCCCACCTGAACCATCCTTCAGCAATTCATCCTGTATACGCCACTCTGTGCCTGTTTCTTAGTAGTCACTAAGACTATCACATGCATATACATTTGTATTAATATAACTGTTTATAGATGCAAATGGAGTTTATGTATGCATTAAATACATATGCATTATATATATATACACACCTATGTATAGTGCATGTATCTACACACCTACACATAAGAATACATATATTCTTGAGTGAAGAAAATCTTACTACTTGGAAAAAGATATGTGAATGTAGGTAAATACCTTTCCATAAAACAACACACTGGAAGAAAATCCACCAAAATAAAGTTGTATTTTGTTAGATGGATTTTTTTTCTATTGCAAATGTGTGTTTTCGTTTTCTATGCAATCAAAACAAAAATGAATGTTTATTATAGGTCTAAAACATTGCACAGTTTCTTTTTTTCTCTGCCTGATCTAAGCATTCCTAAAAGCTTAGTCAGCAATAGAACTCCAAAGCAAGCCTTGGGAAGGACCCTGACACTTGTCACCCTGATTTTGCCTTCTGTCACTGGCTGACATCTGTGAAGCTGCATCATCGCAAGTATATGGCCTCCACAGGAAAAAAAAAATGTGCTTTCTAATTTATATTGTGTCCTAGCCTGGCACAAAATGGCTTAGAGGGCACCCAATACATATGCTCTAAGTGAACAAATAAACATATCCCCTTGGGGCTCTATTTGGAGCAAATGTTGATAGAACAAAATCTAGAAATGTCCAGAAATGCTGCTGACTCAGGAGAGGAAACATCTGCCCTCCTACTCAGAACTAGACATTAAAGCTAACTGAAACGTGCACCTCCTTCTTTATTCCTCCTCTTCAAGTCATTTTCAAAGCCCTTTCTGGGTTGCTTGCTTTGCTGAAGGAATTAAATCTGTTGTCTTGTGTGGAAAGTCGTATTTCAGACGCTGCTGTCTGTATTTCTACCTTTAGTGTTGGTGCTACTAAGGAACAAGAATGTACAGTGTGATTCTACGGCTTCATGTCCTTAGAGCCAAAGCAAAACAGCTGAGAAGGGCCTTGGGCCTTGGTGGCACCCACTCACACTGTGTGCAGCTTTCTCTAATCAACCCCAGGCTCCCCGCTCTCTGGGTGCCATGTCATGACCTCATCTTCCTTCTCATTTTTAGTTTCTGAGGAATAGTAGAGATCCAAGTTGAGGTCATTTCTTGTCCTATTCACTTGTTTTTCTGTAACCCTTGATTGGGGGTCCATTTTAAATCGACCTCATCTATTTCTTTCTCTGTCTCTGTGGCTACCTTCCCAGATGTAATGCCAGCAAGGGGATTCCTCCAGAGCTCCAGCTAGGTAAAGCCTTGGTGTCCAACTGAAGGACTCACATGGGACCCAAAGATCTGGCCGTATTCTGAATCCTGCAGCACTTGAAGCCCATCACAAAACAACCTGTACAGCTGTCATCTTCTTGATGAGCATTCTAGCTGGGCTCTAGGGTCTCGTTGTCCCCTTGACCTTCCCTAAGTTAAATCTAACGAGATGAGTAGCACCCAATAGGAAAAGACCCTCATTTTTAATATGACTTTGTCTTCACTGGCAGACTATGTTTAGATTCTTAAAACCAAATAAGTTTTTTGACATTTCTGGTTATATTATAAATCATTATATTGTTGTTAATATTTTACTATTAGTATCATTAATACTGTTTAGCTTACTTGAAGCAGAAGAATGCTTAGGGTGCCTGAAGAATGGGTGGATGGTGTCAGAGCAGGGAAAATGGGAGGCAGGGGTCAAATTAGGCAAAGCTTCATTGGTCATGATATGGAAGTCTGGTGTAAAGATGGTAGAATTTTTAGGGGAATTTTCTAAACCAGATTTCTTCTTAAAATTCTCTCCCTTGGCCTGCAAGTAGCAAACAGATGGAGGTAAGGTAGGCACTGATATGGGAGTCCCTTTAGGAAGCCAGGCCACCTTGCAGGGAGTTGGTGTGGAGGAAATGGCCTGGGCAGGTGTCAAGTTCAGGCCTAAGAATGAAAGAAGGGGAAGAATCAAGAGTGACTTATGCATTTTGACTAGAGCAACCTGCAAGGTTGCCAACAACTAGCCCCGTCCTAATGTTGCCCATCAGCCGGCTGGGGTCCTTTTGCTCTTCCTGGCTAGGAATCATGGGTAGGCCTGGAGAAGATTTTTCCCGCGCCTGTCCTTGACGGCTTTTGTATCTCTTTAGTGCTTGCAGCAACAACCAACAGCACTAGGCAGGTGGAAACCGTTGCAGGGAGCGCCCTCTAGTGTTGCAAGTCTCCTGCAGGCCTCAGTATCAGTGATTTCTCAGCATCCAGAGTTACAGTTCTCCCGCCTGGGTGTCTGAGACTCTTGGCCCTAAGGGCTCGACAGATCACTCTTCTGCCCCCAGGACCTTGGGTTTCTCTTCTCTGGCTCTTTCCATCTTCTTATCCTTCGTCAGGCTCAGTCTTATGTTCTCTCTATTCCTGCTGTGCGCCATGTTCCTTGTTCTTTCCAAATCTCCAGCTGCCTCTTCTTCAGCTGTTAAGAAGCCTCTTGCCGCCGGGCATTGGTGGCGCATGCCTTTAATCCCAGCACTCGGGAGGCAGAGCCAGGCGGATCTCTGTGAGTTCGAGGCCAGCTTGGGCTACCAAGTGAGTCCTAGGAAAGGCGCAAAGCTACACAGAGAAACCCTGTCTCAGAAGCCTCTTGCCTTACCGCCTTTGCCTGCTGACGGCTCCACAGTCAGCGCACCCGCCGCTGGTGCTCCTTGTCTCTGCCACTTCCTGTTACCAGCTCAGTCCACGCTACTGAGTGTAGGCAAGAAAAGAGCACTTGAGAGAAAGAAGCCTTTCCTCGAGCCTGGTGTTAAAGGGGAGGACAGCGGTGTTTGCTCCAATCACAGTCTACCTCACCTGCAGATGAAGGTACTTGCACCAACCATGGCCCAACTTGAATGCAAGTAGAAGGGTTCGTGTTTGTGCCAGTCACAGCAGCCCCTTTTGCTAGATCTGCAGATTATGTGCTCCCCCTCTGGCCTGGGCAGAAACGTCTACATTATCATCTAATGCTCAGGGAGGCTTATAATAGCAAAATGTCTGTGCAAACTATTTGAAAGAGCCGCATTGCAACTGTATCTTCAGGAGCCACAGCAATTAGCTGTGACCATTGTGTGGTTTCCTCAAGGTGTCTGATTGTCTGAATAACTGATGCTACCTGCCATAAGGTCTCAAGGCAGCCAGAACAGCACAGAGAGACCAGGAGCTGCTAGTTGACAGATGGACTTGCCCCCTCCCCTCCCTGTATTTGCTTATGTACAGGAAAATGAACCCTTATGGAAAGCTTACAATAAGAGTTTCATGGACACTAAGAGTGATTTTAACAAATATTTAACAATGTTTAAGACTTGCCTGGTGCCCCTAGGGAAAAGTGAGATCCTCATCTATCTCACTAATATCTCATCTTTAATCCTCCCAAGAACTCTGTGAGCTCAGTGTTACTGGATCCACACTTTACAAATAATAAAAGTAAGATGTGGTGACTTGGAGTAACTGTTCTCGTTTGGTTTCTATTGCTGTGATAAAACACTAATCAAAACCAACTTGAGGAGGAACGGGTTTATTTGGCTTACATGTCCCAATCAGAGTCTATCATTACAGGAAACCAAAGCAAGAACCCAAGCAGGGCAAGAACCTGGAGGCCAGGGGGAAACAGTTCTTTGCCCCGCTAGAGTAGGACTCTCTTTGGACTGCCAGCTCCCAAATAATGACATGGAGACTTTTTATTAATTATGAAAGCTTGGCCTTAGCTTAGGCTTGTTCCCAATTAGCTCTTAAAACTTAAATTAACTAATTTATATTAATCTACACTCTGCCACGTAGCTCTTTACCTCTTCTCAGTACTGTATGTCCAACTTCTGTGTGACTCACTGGTGAATCCCCCATTTCAGATTCTTTTGTTTTGTTTTGTTTTGTTTTTTGGGTTTTTTTTTTGTTTTTTCTTTTCTTTTTCTTTTTTTTAAATTATATTTTACAATATAATTTAATTCTACATATCAACCGCGGATTCCCTTGTTCTCCCCCCTCCCGCCCCTTCCCCTTCCCCCCAGCCCACCCCCTATTCCCATCTCCTCCAGGGCAAAGACTCCCCTGAGGATTGAGATCAACCTGGTAGACTCAGTCCAAGCAGGTCCAGTCCCCTCCTCCCAGGCTGAGCCAAGCGTCCCTGCATAAGCCCCAGGTTTCAAACAGCCAACTCATGCACTGAGCACAGGACCCAGTCCCACTGCCTGGATGCCACCCAAACAGATCAAGCCAATCAACTGTCTCACCTATTCAGAGGGCCTGATCCAGTTGGGGGCCCCTCAGCCATCGGTTCATAGTTCATGTGTTTCCATTCGTTTGGCTATTTGTCCCTGTGCTTTATCCAACCTTGGTCTCAACAATTCTTGCTCATATAAACCCTCCTCTTTCTCGCCAATTGGACTCCTGGAGCTCCACCCGGGGCCTGGCCGTGGGTCTCTGCATCCAGTTCCCTCAGTCATTGGATGGGGTTTCTAGCACGACAATTAGGGTGTTTGGCCATCCTATCACCAGAGTAGGTCAGTTCGGGCTGTCTCTCGACCATTGCCAGCAGTCTATTGTGGGGGCATCTTTGTGGATTTCTGTGGGCCTCTCTAGCACTTTGCTTCTTCCTATTCTCATGTGGTCTTCATTTACCATGGTCTTTTCCTTGTTCTCCCTCTGTTCTTGATCCAGCTGGGATCTCCCGCTCCCCCAAGCTCTCTTTCCCTCAACCCTCGCCCTTCATTACCCCCACTCACGTCCAGGCTGTTCATGTAGATCTCATCCATTCCTCCGTCATTGGGTGATCCCCAATTCCTATCTCTATCCTGAAGTCCTGCCTGTCCTCTCCTGCCTAGCTATTGGCTGTTTAGCTCTTTATTAAACCAATCAGAAGGTGCTTTAGGCAGGTGAGGTAAACAGAGACATCTTCACACAGTATACAAAAACATTATCCCAACACCACCACTGCCCCCATGGCCAGGACTACCTATCCAAGGGTGGCAATGCCCACAGTGTGCTGGACCCTCCCACATCAGTAATTAATCATAAAAGTGCCCCACAAGAAAAGACTTGCCTGCAAGCTAATCTGAGAGAGGCATTTTCTCAGTTGAAGTTCCTGATTCTCACGTGACCCTATCGTGTGTCAAATTGAAAACAGACAAGCAACCAACACAGAGATGCAACAACCCAACTCCTAAACAGAGGGTGCCTGCACCCCAGTACTGTCTGATGAGGAAGCCACACTCTTCTTATAGATTGTGCTACCCTGCCCATCTGATGGGGCAAGCTGCTGCCAGCAACGATAGGTACCTTTTCTATGTAGTTTAAAGAAAAAACAATTCAGAAGTTAGTAACAGGTAATATGAAATAGACTGCACATTGGTTTGAGGAGATGAAATGAATTGTATTGAGCCTCATATTAAGCACTGTTCAGAGTAAGGAGGTAAGAAATTACCTCTTTAACTCTGATGGGGATATGAGACTGTTCAATCATTTTGGAAAACTATTTTTAATTCCTTAGTAAAAAGGTAAACACTCACCTCATGACTTGGCAGCTTCACCCCAAATCTTCAGCCGGAACAAAGCTGTGCTCTCCAGAAGACCCATACAAGGGGATTGATAGGCACTGACATTATTATGCTCTACAACCGGCCACCAGCCAATGCCCAACCCCAGGAGAATGGATAAGCAACACCAGTATATTCCAGGCAATTAAAAGGAATAAACCAATGGCACTTTAATTAGTCTAAAAGCAAACATGTGGTATGCGAAAGGAACGGCTACTCAATGATTAATTTCTTTGAAGTTGGGGATGAACAAAAGCTGATCTGTGGTGGTCAGCGTGAGGGTTGACTAGAAAGAGGCACAGAGAGCATCTGGAACATGGCGATGTTTTGTGTCTCAGTTGACATGGATACCACACATGTGCGTATGTGTTTCCCCCCCCCCCCAGGCTAATTAGAAGTTGAGTAGGACCGTAATGAAAACTAAAGGATTGGAGTTAATGTATTTGTCAAACCTGAGGTTACGAGGAATTCATGGCAGAATAGTCACCCTAACAAGCATTTCTGGGTGTTTGTGCTAGGAAAGTACTCAGGTAACCCAGGATGGTAGAGGCAGGCATCCCTGGCAGATCCGACATCTTGACCTTTTACTTTTTAAGCTTGCAAATGCTCATTTGCAAACCCTTTCAGCTTATGATGCAACACTAAGAACTTCCATTAGGTGGCGCTGTGTCGGCTGGCACCGCAATTTGGGACCGATTAGTGGAGAACAGACGCCAACTGGTGGTCTTCCCAGCGCCCCACACTGACACACCTACACACACACCACCCTTTTGTGAGTACCTTCTTCATCTTTTCCCACCTGGCCCATTTCTTAGAGCCCCTCCCCCAGTATTATCTGGAATGACTCAGGTATTTACAGGAGCTAACCAGCAGGTGGGCTGTACATGACTTCTCTTTTTCTGTTTGGTTTTGTGTGTCTGGCTTGGGAGGTGGTGGACCACCATTTAAGCCTTTTTATGAAGAGAGATATATGGTAAGACTTAGTTCCGGGGGAAGCAGCAGAGCAAAGAAATAAAGCTTTTTTTTTTTTTTTCTTTCTCTTTTTTGTTTCTCCCCGCAGCTGGCAAACTGGAAATCGTGAAATGGGCATTCACCTGGCCACTGAGTTTTGTCCTGTACTTCACTGTCCCCAATTGCAACAAACCCCACTGGGAGAAATGGTTTATGGTGACATTTGCTTCCTCTACACTATGGATCGCAGCCTTCTCCTACATGATGGTGTGGATGGTGAGTGTGTAAGGGACCCTGTGCATTGCTGGGTCTCTTTAGAGCGAAATGTATTCTGAACAAGAGATGAAGAAGAGCTGGAGTTACACCTGGTAACTCTATCAGCCAGTTATTGCTGCAGCAAGTTACATAATGCCCCACACCTTTGCTCAGAGGGCTGAAATCACAAGCGTTTCTTCTGCTCCGATAGCCGTAGGCTGGCTTGATTTAATTACGCTGTGACTACCTCTGCAACTCTGCGCTGCTCCAGGATGGCTACCTTTGATTCAGTAGCGGGCTGGGGTCGCATCTACTCTTTCGTTGACTCTTTCTTTGGGGCTGGTGCTATCCCGGGAAGGGTAAAGTGGAAACAGTAGGTGCCTCTTGGGGTCCTCACTGGTGACTGATCTGCCTTCTTCTCCACACTCCAGTGGCCAAGTCCAGCATCCATGAGTGGGAGAAGTAATTCCCCAGCTGTAGTGGGGTAATAGCAGCAGAATCACGGGCGAAGGACATGTTGCACTATGTGACTGCTCAAGGGTCTCCTCCAAGCTAAAATAATGATCCATTGACTGGGCTATGTTGTAGGGCCTCAAAGGAGCTCTGCCTCAGTCATTTTTAGAAATGCAGACAGCTCATTTATATACTCCTTAACTGGGGAGCAAACCTAATCCATTAGAATTGGAGTTGGGCAGAAATTAAAAGCCGTGACAAATTATGCAAATCCAAATTAACCTCACTTGGATGTTTGACAGAAGGGCAATATAAATTCAGGAGAATTCAACTTAAACCTAAAAAAAAAAAAAAAAAAAAAAAACTCTGGAAAGATTATTTGGGCGGTAATAGCAAACTTGTAGAGCTGGCATGAGAAAGTCACAGTTAGTCCTGGCCTCAACCTCACAGGCAAATGAAGTTTTAAAACCGGAAGTATTGTGGCCAGGGGCTTCTCACTCAGTGAGACTCCCACAGCATGTCCTCTTCAATCTAGGTTTGGGAGATAGGATCGCTGTCCCTGACCTCAAGGTCTGAAGTTCACTATTCATGGAACTGACTAATCTGGATTCAGTTCCTGATAGTGAGGGACAACTTCAGGAGAAGCCAGGGGCCTGGGCTGGGCTTCCAGAGCCCATCAGTTCCCCAGAATCCCAGGCTCGACCATAGTATCCTAACAGTGTAAGAGCAGCGGGGCAGTCCCCACCGAGCCAGGCCTCAGTCCTGCGGGACCCGGTCAGCCTGCTGCAGCTTCGTTTTACAAAGGCTGAAAACAGCAACACAGAAAGATGTGTTTCAGGATCCTCCTTTCCTCCCTGGAGACAGCCGTCAGAAGCCTGAGGCCACGGCGAGTTAAATGCAGCACTGAGTGGAAATGAGAGCTTTTTCTGGTTTGGATCTGAATGAACTGAACTCACATCCCCCAGCCTTTCACCACTGGCCTAGGAGAGCTGTGAATGGACTCCCTGAGACACATGGTTTACATTTTCTCAAGATGTTATAGAAAGTGTGAATGCCCCGGTGGCACCCTGAGATGGTCGAAGAGTTCCAGGTGTTGCGAGCCCCATTCCTTAAGCCCACATACAACGGATTGGTCTCCTTTTCTACCTACTTGGCAAAGAATCCTGGCTCTGCCACCATCTTGCCAGATTCCCTGCTACTCGGTTTTTTCCCTCTTGAAATCTGGGGGCAGCCGTGGACTCCTCTGTGTCATTGAGCAATGCCTCCGGAGAGGGCAGCCCACCCTCTGCATTCCACCTCCCTGTAAACGGAGAAGCTACCTTGCAGATGAGCCCACCTGCCTAACACAGAGCCCTCTCTGCCACTTACCAGCTGCGTGGGACTGGGGCAGATGCCTGTCCGTTCTCAGTTTCCTCCTCTGAGGAATGGGAAGAGCAGAGCGCTCGGACCAAATGGTTGTGAGAGTAAGGAAAGGTAAAACTGAACATTTAGCCCACTGCCTAAGTACTAACAAGAAAGCAAGCAATGATGGAGAAGTTTATGCTGATGACGACGAGAGCTGCCCAGTGTTCTCTTGTTTCTTCTGTTGCTGTGATAAACATCATGACCAAGAGCAACTTGGGGAGGAGAGGCTTATTTCATGTTACATTTCCAGAGCACAGTTCATCTTTGGGGGAAGTCAGGAGGAAACTCACAGCAGGAGCTCGGAGGCAGGACCCCTGGAAGAATGCTGCTTACCGCCTTGCTCCCAAGCCCCCGTTCACCTACTTATGCATCCCTGGGCCAACCACTAGGGATGGTACTGCCCACGGTGGACAGGCCCCTCCTACATCAATTATCCATCAGGAAAGTGGCCCCACATGCCAATCTGATGGAGGCAATTTTCTCAGCTGAGATTCATCTTCCCAAGTGTGTCAAGTTGACAAGCAAAATCAGCTGTTACACTGGCTTCAAGGAAGCTGGGATGAGAAAAGCTGGATAGGACCTCCATGACAAGACCAGATGCAAAGCCAACCCCTTTCCAGGTCTTATCAATCCCATCACAGATCTGCGAGCATGCTGTTTACATTCCTAGCACAGCCTGGCAGCCTGGATCATTCAGGGCCATCTTGATTTTAAGTGTTTTGTTTCAATATTGTCTTTTCTCTTAAATTCTAGTAATTTTCCAATGTGCAAGTATTAACAGAAAGGAGCAAATGATAGATTCACTTTTCATGGGAAAGTCTGGCTTCTGTCAAAGCATCATCCTAAGGCCAGCAGCCCGGGTCTCATCCACACAATCTTCACACCCTCCTGGGTTAAAATCCAGAAAAGATGCTGCCCCATCTCCCACCCCCAAGATGGCCCAAAATGGAGACTTTTCTACTCTTGATCAGAGGGAACCTGTGCAGGTAGCTCACCATGTCTCCTGGCTCACGCCTCTTCCTGCTTCCTCCAAGGTCACCATCATCGGTTACACCTTGGGGATCCCTGATGTCATCATGGGAATCACCTTCCTGGCTGCTGGAACCAGTGTGCCCGACTGCATGGCCAGCCTTATCGTGGCCAGACAAGGTGGGATCTCCAGGGACAGTGAAGATAGGGAAGGAAGGCAGGAAGGAAGGAAGGGAGGGAGGGAGGAAGGAAGGAAGGAAGGAAGGAAGGAAGGAAGGAAGGAAGGAAGG
>CABHPH010141050.1:25021-46846 GCA_902168325.1 Peromyscus nudipes
GAAGGAAGGAAGGAAGGAAGGAAGGAAGGAAGGAAGGAAGGAAGGAACGATTCTCTGCCTGGTGGGGGGCTGCCCCATGTGGCAAGGAAGGGGGCAGCAGATCCTTCTTAGAAGGAGAGATGGGTGATGTCAACCTCAGTGCCATGTTGGCCAGATGGCTTCCTGAGATCAAAGGAGTAAGGAATATAGGCAGAAGACATCTCCGTGTAAGGTACAGATGCTTGCCCAGGTAGCCACAGACCCTTCTGGTCATTATTATCATCCAGTAATTATAAAATAACAGTGAATATATCAAAAAAAAAAAGCTAACCTGGAGTGAGTGAGGCACTGGACTAGACTGAGTGAGGCACCTTATTCATTCAACAACTCCAAGAGGAGGGACAATTGTGCTTCCATTTCATAGATCAGGAAACCAGGGCTCATAAAAGACAGACAACCCACCACAATTAAGCTTATTCAACTCCAAGTTGTCAGCAGTCAGTTCTCAGCACATGACAGGGGCTTTCCCATTTCAAAACTAAAAGCTACATAACCAGGTAGACACTATCGACAGAGACATCCTTCACAGCAACCTCCCTCATTTCTGTACCTGATGGATGTGGGAAGGCATTCATTTTAAGCAACCACAGCAACAAAATTTAGCACAGTGTCCTATCGATTCCTTGGGAAATTCTACTGATGACATTATCTTTATATTACTGGGTTATTAAGAAGCAGTGAATTCAGGATAGGACAGGTGGAAAATGATGCTATGATGTATGTGTTGACAAGCTTGTGGGACCATGTTTATGCTGTGGGGTTTATTTCTTCTAGAAGGATGACTCAGAAGTTCCAGTATTCTTGGAACCAAGTCTGGATTTTTTGATCACTTACACTGTCGTCATATCTGAAGTGAAGTCAGGAGTCAGCAGAATGTGGGTTCTCTGTATTGTAGTCTGTTATTTTTCATACCACTGATGGGCTAAGAGAGAACCAAGTATGTGGTCCAGCAAAACTACTACTACCAGGCTGCCAGACCAAAGACTCAGGAGAGTCCCATGTGGGTGCTGCCTACTGAGGTCCCCTTCCTCATTAATGGTCTCTTGTCCTTGCAGGGATGGGGGATATGGCTGTGTCCAATTCCATTGGGAGCAATGTGTTTGACATCTTGATCGGGCTTGGTCTTCCCTGGGCTCTGCAGACTCTGGCTGTGGACTACGGATCCTATGTGAGTGGTTTCCTCCATAACTTCTTAAATTCAGACTAAACAGACTTTTTCAGTAGCCTTGGCCACTGAGCTGTTGTCTCCTAGTAATGGGGGTATGAAAACACTAATGTTGCAAGGGAAGCAAATTCTTCTGGTACAGATCTTCCAACGTCACACACGTGTAGAACAGAGGTTGGCAAACTTCCTGTCTTAAACAGGATCTAAGTATAGGCTGGTGTGGAGGGAGAGATGGTCTCTGTCACAGCTAACTCTGCTGATGCAACAGAAGAGCAGCCGCAGAACTTTATAGAAACTGAAATTGGAATGCTCAAAGCTTTCATGCTGTCATACATTGTGCTTATTTCTTGTCAACCATTTGAAGATGTAAAGATGATCTTACTTCATGAGCTATGTAGAACCAGTCAGTGGACCAGAGAGGGCTGCAACCTCCAGCTAGTGATCTGGTTGCATGTAAAAAGCGATGGTAGAAAGAGGCCATCTAGGTGGAGTATCTTAAACAGGTATCATCCGTTGGGTGCTCTCAGATTCCAAATAACCCTCCTAAGTTCTGCAGTTCAGTGAGTCAGATAGCTATCAGTCAGCTCCTATGATTGGCCCGCATCAGCCACATTCACAAGCATTTGATGCATAAGCTAAAATATTGGCAGTTGCCAGTCGGATACATAAGGACCATACAAAGGCATACTTGTTTTTGAGTGTTTGTTTTTCTCTCCATTCCTGGAGGAAAATCTTATGTGGAAGATATTGGGGGTGGATGGGGGTGGGGGTCCCATGAACATCTTTTAAGTTCGATGATCCATCCATCAGAAATGCTGACAAGAACCAGTAACAGATTATACTCCCAGCTAAGATGTATTACAGCAAAGGATATGGAGAAAAGGGCAGCGGGAAAATGAAGTGTATCCACAGTCCAGAGAGGTCTGGTATAGGTTTCCAGGTCCTTCCCTACTAGGCTGCACAGGCCCTGCTTTCTCTCTTTTTGACAGTGAACTCCAGGGACATGGGTGAGTTGTCTTGTGCAAGGAAGTCCCCTGGAATCTGAAGCATCTATGGAGGGCTGGTCAGGCAGGCACATTTCTACTCTAAGAACAGCTATGATAGTCGCGTCTTAGCACCCAGGTGTACATCATCAAGCTTGCCTAGCATGTCCCTTTATTGCTTATGAATAAAACACCATCAACCAGCAGCATCCAGAGAGCAAGGATTGGCAGAAGCTTCCTGTGGGGCCTGCTATGTTAACACCTGCTGCACAGAAGGTCAGCTTACTCTTTTATTTGTTAGAGTAGTATTGCTAGGTACTATTAATATACCGCAGACAATTCAAGAATTTCACCGGGGTAACCCAGCAATGGCTAATTTTCTACTAAAATTCCACAGCAGATGTTCCCACTTTGACAGCGCCTATGAGTACTTCCAAAAGGAAACCCTGGGAGTGTGGCAAATTCCATCGTGTGGCTCTGCTAGCTCTGAGACCTTCTCTAGTGTAGGGAAAGGAAGGGTACAGGAGACAGAGGTGACTAATGTCAAGTCTTTCCCCATCCCTTTGTCCAGATAAATCTCATTTGCCCACCAACTTGCAGGAAGGGTCTTGTTCATTTGTTTAACTGTGTGCCCAGGAAGGAGAGGAGAAGCTAATGGTCACCACCTGGAGCAGGTTCCCCCAGCAGCTTTTCTGAATGACCCAGGGCCCAGCTTCCCACTTAACATCATTCTTGTTCTTACAGTGGAGACGATAGTATTGTTTATTTAAACTCAGTCATTAAGGCTGGCTTGTCATTTCCTTCAAATGCAAGGCTTACCAATGCTAAAGACATCTCCTGGGGTTTGTTGACGCCTGAGCCTTTACTTTCTTACAGACTTTTCCTTCCTGGGAGAAACGATGCATGTGATTTAGAGATCACAGCAGACCTTTATGCAGTGCTGGCAGATCTGGGCAGCAGCACTGGCTGATGGACTAGCCCTTGGCCATACGTGGCATGTAGGCACTTGGTGTGGGGCTGGTGCAAATGAAGAAGGAATTTTTCATTTTTATTCCACTTTAATTACTTTAAGTTTATACAGCTACATGGGGTTTAGGGCTGCCTATGGGACACCTTAGCTCCAGAAGATGAAATTTAAATTACTCACAGTATAGCCCAGAGAAGGGCATTGTTAGCATTTTGGCTTATTTTCTCCTTCTAGTGTGTTTTAGACAGCGGAGATCCACTATATGGATATTTCATATGTTACCCTTTTTACTTCTTATTAGATGAAACACATTTTGCTTAAAATCTCATTAGAAATTTCATTTTCAAAGGTGGCCTGGTATTGTACCATCTGGATTTCCCAGAAGGCACTTGGCCATGCTGCTGTTTGGGGACACTCACATGGCTTTGAGTCTCACTGTCATGATTAGTGAAGCCTAGGACATCTTTGTATACCAGTCTGTGATGTTTAGAGATCTATAAGCATTGCACAGAAATCTGATGGTTTAGAATAATGATATGGTTTTAATGACATTTTAAATTAAGTTACACTTTAATGTTAATTAATTAGATAATTAACCTTTATTTTTGCAGTCCTGGAGAGTGAACCCAGGGTCCTGTACATACTAGGTATGAGCTCTACACTGGGCTGCATCTCCAATTCCTGGCTTTTTTAGTCAATGTCTCACTATGTAACCCAAGCTGGCTTTGAACCCAAAATCATCCTGCCTAGGCCTCTTAAATTCCTGAATCACAAGCCTACAACACAATCCCTACCTTATCCTTCAATATTTTAATTTGTCAAATGTTATGCCTGAGGTTTGAAGAGAGCTTCATGCTACCTGCAAATACCAACCACAGGAGCAAACACTGTCCCTCATAAATCCAGTTTCCTCAAATCCCAGCATGGGTGGCAGACACATACTTGACCAGTGAAACAAAACAAAACAAAACCTGTGTTGAATATAGCAGAGCCTATTCCTGGAACTTATTAATTTTCATTGGTGTTCACCAAACACTTCCCTTTCATCAACAGTAGGGCCATCTCAGGTCCAGGTGAGGCCCAAAGGCCTGGGTTGCTCATCATTTAGTATCCTTTCCAACTGACACTAGAAATAAACAATGACCCAATTTTTTTTAAAGGCCGAGTCTCACTGTGTAGCCCTGGCTGACCTAGAACTCAGTGTGTAGACCAGGTTGGCCTCAAAGTCATAGAAATCCACTTGTCTCTGCCTCTGGAGTGCTGGGATTAAAGACATAGGCCACTTCTCCCTGTCTAACTTTTTTTTTTTTTTTAAGAATAATGCATGGGATCTCTGCTCCTTTCATGCAGTCTTTTCTCATCACTAGAAAAAAAAATCTCTGGCCTTGAAGGGACTTATTATTCTCCAAACATAAGTGCTGCAGTTGACATGACTTGACATCCCTAGAAAAGATTTAGTATCTGCTGGTGATTGGTTTTCCTTGGCAAGAAAAGCAATAAAGACCCTTCAGCCCAGCTAAGCACCAGCTACCCAGATCTAGAACTCTCTGCGTTTATTCCGGTTTCTTTCACACTCTCCCTCCTCCCTCTTATCAAAGTTATAAAGAAGTTTTTAAAAAATGACGTTTATCTGAATTCCAACTGCTTCTGGTCTCCTCTGTTGAGAACTAGAAGACAGTGACTAAAAACCAGGCAGCCACAAGAAGAACAGAAATTGTGCTCTAAATAACTCTTAAAAAGCAATTCCTGACTACGGAATTTTTACCCCATCAACTCACTTGCTGAGACAGACAGGAACAGGACGCAGAACCCTTACGGTGTAAGATCCATTGTATACACCAGCTTTGTGTTACTATAATGAAGTAACAGAGACAACTAACTCGTAGAGAGAAAAGATTCATTTTCGTTCACAATCCTCTTCAAGGGCATGCCTTCAGTGACCTAAGGATTGCCGGTGGGCACACCCTTAATGGTCCACACTACCCCCATTAACACCATCCCCTTAACACACAAACCTTTGGAGAGCACTACCTATTTTCAAACCATAGCATCCTGTGTTTGTTGGGGGTTTGTTTGTGTTTATATTTTTTAATTTTTAATTAAAAATTGTTTTCATACATATATGTTGATTGTGTTTTCCTCTCTCTCAACTCCTCCCAGATATCCACCCAACTTCATATTCCCACCCTCTCTATCTCTACCTCTGTCTTTCTCAAAACAAATAATCAAAACAAACAAATACCCAATAAAACAAAAAAAAGCCAAATTTATTTTGTTTTGTTTTGTTTTTACTGGACTAACAGGATGTGGGCATGGAAGATAAAATCTCTAAAACAGGTATAGTTCATCCCAAAAGTGAAATAAACAAGGTCCTTTTACCAACCTTGAAGTCTTCCTTGACCAAACATGGATATCAGGCCTGAAATTGAAACTCAGTCAGGCAAGCCTTCTACCACAGATCACCACTAGTCATCGCCCACCTTCACTCTCCTCTGACATCCCCCAACAGTGTAGAGAATAGAAAATGAGACATTCTCACAGCTATGAAGCATACCTTTTCCAAGTCTCAATACCTAGTGACAGGATCACATCCTAAAAACAAAAACTGAGGCCCAAACTCATCTAAAGGTGACATAATTTGGGTAGCTTTGGCCATTCTGCTGAACTGTACAGCCGTGACTAGGCCTGTGGTGAAAATCTCCTCCACCTTTAATAGAGGAGAAAAGAGCCCAGCCAGGCTTCTCTGTGAACAGCAGCCAGGCATACAAGGGAAAGTTTGTAGAAGAAGGTGCATTAGGTTGCTTTGTATCTAAATGCAGCAGTTTCAACAGCCAGTACAAGAAAGACCTTCATTTAATTTCAGAAATACAGACATCCAAGGGCCTTTCCCAAGACCTCTCTTTGGAAAGAAACTCAGCATTGTTTACAAGCCCCAGGAAAACCAAGATTTCATTTTGTGTATGGAGGGAGGATGAGGTCTGAATTCAATCTCTTCTGTACGTAGGTTATCTAAGTGTGTCATCACTTCTTGTTGAAAATGAGACTTCAGTTTGAATTTTAAAAGTTCAAAAGAAGTGTGATAGGCTAATTTTGTAATACTATTGACAACATAAGAACTGCTTAGAAGCTGCAGTGGTGCAGCTTTTGAAGTGTGTATTCTGGAAACTCTCTTCCACAGCAGCAATCGTATTCATGATGGGGAAGCCTTCATCCTGAATCAGGATGCGAAGGTAAATGGGCCAGAAATGAGGTCAGGAAAACTGTGAGCTGACTCAGTAGAGGAGCCATCATCAAGCCAGCCTTGGATCGTAGGCCCAAGCTTGATGTGCTGCATTTAAACCTATTTTCCTCAAATAATTTGCTTTCAGCATAATAAGACTTTTAATGAGAGAAGAATTCTCATGAAAAAAAATGCCTAAGTCTTACCCTAGAACCCCCACAGGCAGAACACTCTACCAACATAGATGTACTGCCCACTCAGCTTCACACTGCACACGGTCTCATCCCCACCTTTTTGTACAGCCCCAGCCATGAACCATCGCTGCTGGAGTCTGAGTTTAGTGGCTAATGCACCACCTCAGCACCGATTGTCGTTTACACACGGCAGGAAGTTCTCCTTGTTTGAATAGCGACCACTTTTATCTTTTTGGTTGAATTGGCACACAGTCCCTTTGTGTGGGATAGCTCCTGAGAGCTTTGCTACATTCTGGCAAATGTGTGACAGTATTTATGTTCATGGAGTTGATCCCAAGTTTCTAAGGAAAAGTTAGATCACCATTCCTAGCCCTGGGATGAGCTTCAAGGTTAGGCTCTATCCCAGATGAAATAGCTTCATCACCAGCAGATGAGCATCTTGACAAGGGTGGACTTTAATTATGTGGCTAACACAGGAAACATGCTTGTACTGATACTCTGGGTAGTGATGCTTGGCCAAAATAATGGTGCAGCATTTGGGCCTACTAAGCTGCATCTTTAGTGTTGCCTAGAAGCCTGGGATCCACAAAAGAGCAGGGACTTCTATTCTTTCTTCCCTCCAGTAGCTTCTGTTCTTTCATTCTGAGGGTCATCTTGCAGGTATCAGCTTAGATGTCAGGGGTGATCTCCCGAGCCTGAATCAAGCGTCACTCCCATGCTCTTCAGCATCCAGCTGTGCAAGTGGTGGGTGTCTAGAGAAAGAGGGAGCATACTAGGAAAAGGAGACCACTGATGCAGAGATGCTGAGGAAGGTTATGCTCAAGAAGAGAAGGTAGTCCAGGTTGTGGGAGCGCAGGATGCAGTAAATAGGAGCTACGACAGTGACCTCAACTGGACGGAGGGCCCTCGTTTCACACTAAGTGAAATGCAGTTCTGATCCCATTCTGAGGATCAGAGAGCCAAGACCCAGGGAAGTTATATCCCACAAGCAGAAAGACATCATTGCAAACGCACATAGTGCCGTGGCAGTGGGCAGAGGGGTGTGGTGATAGGGGTGTAAATCTAGGCTGATTCAGCCCTGTGTTTGAATCTTTTCTGAAAGACAGAGTGGGATCTACTTGTTAAAGATAAGGTGGCTTCATATACACCCTATCAGGAGAGAAGGAAACAGAAGGGGCGAGCACTCCTGACTATGTCCACCTCTCCGTGTTCCATAGACACTATGGGGGCTACAATCTTCACTGTCTCCCTTGGCAAAGTGAGTGGTATCTCTATAGTAGGTTTCTGTCTCAGGGTTGGAATGTCCTGGGTCCTTTCATGAGGAAAATCCCTGTTCAATCACTGTCTTTTCCTAGCTTCCGTGGGGTTCCTTAAGTGGTCAGTACTCCAAGCCCATCTGCTCCGGGGGCATCACTATGTGGCTTTGTGCTGAGGCACAGGGCTCAGTTGGAAGATGGCACGGATCCACGGAAAGGCAAAAGTAGGACTTACTTATTACAAGCATTTAGTCTGCCCTCAGCTCCACCCTGAGTTCCTCCCGAGAGGTTTCATTTCAGAAAGGACACTCAAGGGCCTCCTTCCATTTAGCATGACAGTAACCCCAGGACATCTTTCCACGTCTCTGACATCAGAAGCTAGCAGCCTATGTGGGTTTAATGACTTCTCCTAACCTCTGGAGAGACCTGCTGACAATTCTGAAGCAATTTTTCCATCTTGTCCAGATGGGATTTCCAAGTCATAATTCTGGGATAATTACCATCCAGGCATCTGCTCTGTGCCTGACATTAGGTTCTCACATTCACCAGTGAGGAACGAATACCCTCTGACAGATTTTGACATGTCTATACTCTGTGGCTTGCTCGGAAGCACTTAGTTACCTAAGTGCCCAGAATAAATAACCCTAAGAGTCAAAGTTGGGGACATGAGTGCTGCTTGTACCATTATGGTGATGCACAGCCATGGAGTGAGATTAACTGAACCCAGGAAGTCAATAGTCGGCCTCCAGGAAATCAGGGCAGAACTCCATTTCTAAGCTAGGGTTTAGAAATGTACAATAAATCTTATAAGCAGCAGCAGAAAGAAAAAGGTCTGTCCTCTCCATGCAAGAGTTGAGCTTACTCCAGAATCCACAGGGGTAAAAAGGCTTTAAGGCTAGACCATTCTTTCTTGCAACAAGTACCAGCTGAACACCTGTTATGCACTGAGGTGCTATGGTAAGCAAGTCAGGCACTCCTGGGTTTCTGGAATGACAGCCTGTGGGAGGAGCCAAGTATACCATAAATCCAAACAAAGCATGTGGCGCTTGCCCTTCAGAGGGTAATTGTACAGGATACATGGCAGTATGAGGTTGGGGCCAGAGGACCTGAAACCCTGATAAGAAAATGGCATTTGTTCTGTGTCTGAGATTATCTGAGCAAGCATTTTGAGAAGACTTTTCCAAGCAGACAGGGCAAAAAAAAAAACCAGCTTGTAAAAACCCAAGATGTGAGAAGGCTTACCACACTGCTGGACCCCATACCAGCCAGGGTAGCTCCAATGGTTGTAGCAGAGGGAGGGGTAGAATTGAAGGTGAAAGGCAGGAAGGAAAGTGGAGACAAAGCAGCCACATGTCCAAGAACATTGTAAACCATAGTAACAGAGAGAATGATGGGTATTTGAGAGGTAAAGATGTGGTCATGTTGCCCTTCAGAAAGATTATGAGCTAGGCGTGGTGGCACATGCCTTTATTAGTCCCCGCATTTAGGAGGAGGCAGAAGCAGGCAGATCTCTGTGAGTTCAGCCAGCCTGGTCTACAGAGTAAGTTCCAGGTCAGCCGGGCCTACACAGTGAGACTCTGTCTAAGAAAAAGGAAAAAAGAAATAAGATTATGAGAACTACAGAGAAGGGGCTGGAACCAGACAAAACTGGTGGCAGCAAGACCAGGGGGAGCATTTGCACTGGAGACAAACTAGCAGGATGCTGTCTGTGTAACAAAAGGTCCTGGAAGTAAGTAGCATAATTCTGTTAATACCTGTTCCTCACCTGTGCACCTGTGTGTTGACAAGTGTTTGACTGATCTGGCCTTGGCTCTGAGCTTCACAGGACTCTGCTCCAAGTGTCTCTGACCCTTGTTGGACCAGTGGCCTCATAAGACACACTCTTATGATAAAAAAAAAAGAAAAAAGAAAAAAGAAAGAAACATAAGAAGCCATGCCCAACTCTGCAAACACATTTCAAAAATGTGTTCTATCAGATCAGGCCTACTCATGTTCTGTTGGCTAAAGCCTATCACCAGCCAGACCCCAAATCAAAAAGGTAGGGAAATACTTGTGCCCACTGTGAGGCTATAGGAGGAGGGACCTGTAACCCTAATGCAGGGGAGAGGGAAAGAGACCATCAGTCCACTCTGTATCAGTTATAAGCTAGAGAATAGCAGATGCTAAGCAAAAGACATAGAAACACTGCACACCAGCCCTTGAGTGTTAGTGAGGGTGAGCTGGGAGAGACAAGGGCATGGTCATTCAGTGCTGTGTTGGCCATTATGAACAGTTTGGGTTTTACTGTAAGTACTATTCCTCAGTAAGGTATCTCACTTTAAATTTGGGATTTCATTTGATACTGCTTGAAAATATACTGGGAGAAGTCAAGAGAGGAAGATGGAAGGCAAGTCAGGAAGCTGGAGACGAGATGCTAGTGGCTTGAGCTGGTTGGAGTATAAATGGGGGTAAATTGGGTTTTTAAAGGAAGAAGCAATAATTAAGTTTTCTAAAAGCTGCATGGTGATATAAGAGGAAAACAATCAAAGGATGCTTATTGTGGTGCCCTTCATGGAGAGGGAAGACGAGATGAGGGACTCACTCAAGAGAAATACAGCATTCCCATTAAATGGGTCAAGTTTGATGGGTTTCAATGTCGTCCTGGTGGAAATGTCCAGCAGATTGTGGACTGGTGTGGAGTACGTGGGAAGTTGCACAGAAAGGCCTCTGTGGCTGGGAATACTTGCAAGTCAACAGCAGTAAAATGCCTTTTGGAGGCTAAAACTAATAAAGGAAATAAATATAGATAGAGAAGAAAGCCAGAGCTGTGTCCTAGTAATGTAGAAAAAGAAATCACTGGGCAAAAGAGGGTGAGGTCATCCAGAAAGGAGGGAAACCACAAGAAAAGGAGTCAAGGGAGCCAGAAGGATGCCTCAGGCCTCTCCCAGGTTCCCCCCAGGCCAGCTGCCATCCACCATCATCTTCTCCATGTCTTCTAGAAGAGCATGGGGCTGGTGTCTCTGGTGTGTCTTCCCTTTACTCTCCAGTCGAGCTCAGAAGCTGTGTCTCCCTCCCAGAAGAGAGCTTCTGTGGGATGGGTCAATAATCCAATCAGTTCTTGATGTCTTCCCGCCATTCTTGCCTACCTTCCTCAGCAAGGATTCCGAATATAATTCCCAATACCTGGAATCTGACTCTGTTTGCCAGAACCAGCCTCCCCTTTCTTAATAGCCCCTAACCCAACCCCCAGAGTTACCTCAGTGCTAGAGTTGGTTCATATGAGATTGAGAGAAGCAACTACTTGCAGCTCTTCAACCCACCTGTTGGCCGTTTGAAATTGGCTGAGATGAATGTATTTCCTCCACAGAACTCAGCAAAATGAGAAAGCCAATGGTAGGGACAGTCTGCATTTTCACATGACCTAAACAGACAACTTGGAAGTGGTGGGGTAGCATTTTAATGGATGACACATGTCACAGTTGTAACAGGGCCTCTGGGAGCTATAGTAACATCACCAATCCCCATACATTTGGTTCGTGGATTCCAAGCTTTGTGTTAGAAAGCTTCAGTGATGTGTGGGAAAGGGAAGGTCTCTAATGATCCTACTGTAGAAAGGCTGATGTGGAAAGCTGTTGGGTCTCAATATTCATTAGTTGAAGTGTCTTGGAGATGATGCAATCCTGAGGCAAGATTGAGATGAGTTGATTCAGGCCAGGAAACTCCACTATGGGAGTGGGGAAGTAGACAGATTGAGGAGGCAGCCAACAGCAGCTGTATTAACAGTCCAGTTGTCATACAAACAACTAGAGCTACATCCCCAACAGAGGGACATTGTGTGAGACTCTCCTGGGGAGACATGAACAAATGTCTACTTACTCTAGATATGGCAGCAATGACAGACCAAAGTAACAGTTACACTGGAGTCCAACTTGATGAACCTCTGAGTCTCAGGTTGCATATAGGAATGTGGGTAAGGGGCTACTTAAAGGAACCTGGATGATTCAAGGACAATTGCATTACTGGAAGCCCACTGCTAACCCACAAAAATGATAGCCTGGAGCTCTCCAAATATGCAGGCAGCTGGACAGATCAAGGAGTCTCCCTTCCCAGGCAATCCTTATGCTTATATAATAACTGGAGAGAAGGACCTTGTGAGCCTTCTAAGTTTCAGCTCTCCTAGACTTCTAAGTATTGTTTACTTCCTGAATCTCATATAAGTGTCCTCCTCCCCCCAAGAGAGATGTTTCATCACTGATAGACAACAAGGAAGTTCTGGGAAACTAAACAGCCTTGTCTCTGAATGGCCCATCTGAGGGGCAGGCAAGTTGCGGTTGCACCTTTTCCTGGGAGTCACTGTGGAGATTAGCTGCCTGGCAGTTGAGCCGTTCAGGAAGATGTCTGCAGACTCAGAGCAGGCACTGGATATTGAGAGGTAGCTGGTACCTACTTAGACATCCAGAGTGGAATATGTGATCAGTGCAGTGCTTTGAATGTGTTCCCCAAATGCTTATTATTAGAAATGTAATCCTCTAAGTCATGTGTAATGGTGTTTGGAAGTGGGGCATTTCAAAGGCAATGAATGGGGCTAGATAAGGCCAAGAAGATGGTAGCATTTGTAGCTTTATAAGAACAGGAAGGGAACTGGAGAAATAGCTCAGCAGTTAAGAGCACTGGCTGCTCTTCCAGGGGACCCTTGTTTGATTCCCAGCACCCACAGGTAACTCCAATCCCAGGAGATCTGAAACCCCTTCTGGCCTCAGTGGGTACTGCATAACATGGTGCACAGACATACACGCAGGCAAAACACCCATGCTCATGAAATACTGCATGAAAAAAGTAAAGAAACGAGAAAGAAGGGAGACTTGAACAGCATGATTGCTCTGCCCCACCATTTGATAACCTACACACAGAGCCAGGGACAAGTGCAGACTTGACCCTTTGCCTTGTTTGTAAGCTGCAACCTAAGTGGTCTCATCTTCAGATAAGAATCAAAATCTCCACTTAGCTCACGGGTCAATCCCTAGAGTGAAGAGCACTGTCTGTGAGTGCACTTTGGGCAGGTCAGGATGCTAGTGCTCATTAACTTGTTTCTTTTCTGGGGATTGTTCACTTTTTCACCCCAGTAAACTAATCAAGGAAAGACACCCCAACCTAATGATATCACTCAGTATAAAACCATGGATAGTAACATCCACCTGGAAACTTCATCCAAACAAATGTTAGAACTGCCTGGTAAGAAAACCCAAAGCCCTGGGGAGGCTGAGGCAGGAATACAGGACTGTGAGTCCAGCCTGAGCTGCGTAGTGAGAGTCTGTCTCAGAAAACGAGGAAGGAGTGGGGGTGGGGATGACAATGTGTAACATGTGTCCCCAATGCCAATGAACAGAAAGAAAGAAAATAAAGACTTTGATATTTTTCCAAGAGAATTTATGCATTAGGTAGAGCTGACATCAGACCATCAGGATGTCTTAGCTGCTGTGGGTGGGGGTTGGGAGGATGGGGAACAGAGTCTTTTTAGACTCCCCTTCTTGGATCCCTGAATGCAGTGAGGCTCCAGGAACTGTTTCTTGTGTGACATAAATACATGAAACTTAGTGTGAATGAGTCTCTGTGTGCATCCACACTAAAAAATATGCATGTGCTGTGGGCTGCGCTCCTGTTGACTTTGGAAGCAGCCAAACTTCTGTTTCCTCCCTCACAACCTGCCAAAAAAGGAGTTGGAAAAGGAAAATGGGTGTTTCTGAAGGCCAGCAATGAAAACAGCACTAAACTTCAGGACTGAATGATCTGAAATGGGCCTCACACGATCTCAGCTCATCCTTGCCATGAAAACACTCTGCATTTGAACTTGCTGTGCCTTGCTTCTGTGAGGCAGGGCCTGGGGGATGACTAAACTTCAGCTCTGGGCAGAGTTGAGGCCCAAAGGCTTTGTTTGAAGCTAATGTGCAAATGACAAAAGTTTGATGCTCAGGTCTGGCTACAGATCCCAGAGACCAGTTCCGCTGCCCTCAGAGACATCCACCAAGGTTACCTGGGTGACAGAAGTGAGATAGATGATAGATAGGCAGATATGTAGATAACAGGCAGATAGACAGACAGGCAGGCAGGCAGGCAGACAGACGGATAGACGTTTCTATTTACATATGTGAATATGAATTGATTTTATGTAGTGGTGAGTTTCATAAGGACGTTTCACTCAGGTATGTCATGTAGTGTGAACATACTTCCCCTACTAAACCGTCTCCTTTTTCCATCTCCCCACTCCTGCTGCTCTTCTTATGTTTCTCAGATAGTCCCACCTCTATTTTCATGTCCTCTATAAAATTTTCACAAATATAATTTATCATTTGTATTTACATATGTAATTGATACATGATCTGCATGTAAGAGAAAACATGTAGGCTACATGAAAATATGCATTTGTCAAAATTCATCTGGTAGTATGTACACTTAAGATCTGTGTGAGTGACTATATGAAAGATATGCCTTAACTTGAAACAACTGGGAAGCTGGGGAGATGGATTGGCAGTTAAGAGTGCTGCTATGCAATTGTGAGGACTGGGGTTCAGGTCCCAGCAACTATGGAACAAGCCAGTGGTCTGCTGATGCCTGTAACTCCAGCTCTAAGGAATCCAATGCCTTCTTCTGACCTACACACACACAAACACACACACACACACACACAAACATACAAACACAAACACACACACAGAGAGGGAGAAAGAGAGGCCCATGCACCCATGCATATACATATAAAATACTCATATAGACTCATACACATAAATAAAATATTTTGAATATAGCATCATCCTCTATAAAGAGAAGCTGAGAGCTGCCCTCTCCTTGCTTGGCCTTTCTCTCTAATGAAATGTCAACTCGCACCTTCCACTATTCAGCATGCACACACATGTACCCCTATAGACACACTTGGCATCACAGGCAGATGGTGGAGACTGGAGTTCTGGAATAAAGAAATACCTAGAGTCCAGCCTTCTGTCCCCAGAGTCTTTGTCCTGATTGAGGGGGTGAGATGGTCCCTCACAGGTAGGAGGAGATCAGTACCAGACAGAAGAAACAAACAAATTTAAGGCAGGATGTCCAGAGTGGGAAGGGGTGAATATACCACCTGCCTGAGCTGAAGGTTCCATGAGGGCACAGAACTCTCCTAAAATGAAAGAGGTGAATTGTACCAATTTGGAAAAATACCAAGTGCCCAGCTGCAGGGAGTGAAGCTGGGAAATAGGATGGTGAGGAAGCTCTTTTTACATCGTTTTAGAGTTATGAAGGAAATACACACTAATAGTTCAAAACTGGAAGCAGTCTAGGTGTCCATTGATGGGACAATAATGAAATCATGCTATATTACACTATTGTTACATAAAAGTAAATGACCTATTGACCGTGTTGACCAATAAAAACCATGAAGGAGTCTCTAAAAATTATGCTAAATGAAAGAATGTTTGTGTAGGGGCTGAGGTAGTTAGGAGCAGTGGCTGCTTTTGCAGAGGTGGCTTACAACCATCCATAACTCCAGTTCTAGTAGATCTGATACCCTCTTCTGACCTCTGTGGAAAATAAATCACATTTTAATGTAAAGATTGTTCATTTAAAAAGACAACACACCACAGGATTCCATTCATATGAAGTTCTAGAATGGCCTAAACCAATGAGATTACTGGCTATCTCTGGCAACAAGAAAGCCTTGTGTGGCTTCATGCTCTCGGTCATGAGGAGGTTTGTGTTACAGAGATAGATATATTTCTCAGAACTCATTTAATGGTGCAATAATGATGATGAATTTCGCTACGTGAAAATTGCATGTAAATAGAAAAGATCATGAGCTAACACTGAGCATGCTTAGTGCGATGTAAGCAGGAATGTTCAGGGATAAAACTTACTGCTGTCTGCAGCTTGTTCTGAGGGTCTTTAAAAATATCAGTATAACTCTTTGAACTTTTCTGAATGCTTGAAAACTTTTGTATATGGTGTTGGGATTTGGTTAAAAAGCTATATCTGTTTATAAAAATGGAAAGGAAGGTGGGGTCAGGGAAGACTGGGCAGAGGTCATAGTGCTTCTAGAAAATTATCTAGAAACTGGTCATGTATTTCCTTCTAACTGAGAAGTTTTGACTGAGATTGATGCACAAAACCTAAAATGCTGGCTGCTCTTGGTCCTTCACAGAAAGGTCAGCCAGTTCTTAGCTTAGGGCCCAGGTTCCTGATGCCACTTTCTCTGTTTTAAATCCCTACTTGGTGCCTCACTTGCTTTGGACAGACCAGTCATTTGACTTCCTTAAACCTCAGTTTTCTGACATGCAAAATGGGGATAAGATGGTTCCAACTTTATGCGTGCTTGGTAGACCCACAGTCTCCCTGCTGCCAAGTTCTCTCTAGCCAGTCCCCATTGCCCTACTGAAAAGAGCCTTCTTAGAGTCCACATGTGACATGATACCTCATGACCATTCATTATTCGTTCATCAGTTCCATATCAAACACTGGGTCTGTGGATGGTAAAAATAGGACACAAACTTCCTCCCCTGATATCTATACCATGGTAGGATATTGGTTTAGGTGATTAGTCTCTGGAAGAAACCAGAGAGGCAGCTTGTACTAGCTAGTTGCAAATGACTCACCATGGTTAAGAATGCATTGCATTCTAGGCTCTGTTCCAAAGCTTTAATGTAGGTGAACACAACCCTCCCAAGCATGCATCAAGACAACAATGCACAGATGTGTGAACCAACTTCCACTCACCTGTTTTCAAAAACAGGTGACAGGGTCAGATGTGGCTCAACAATCGCAGTTCACAAAGCATTGTCCCACCCACATACAGCCTTCAAAGGAGTTAAGCCAAGAACCAAGCTAAGGGGTCCTGACTCCTGACTACCATGTTTGTATGGACAAGCCAGGAGTCAGCCAGCCAGGAACAAATACAAGCTGTAAGAGCTCAGTTCTGTAACAAGGAAAAAAATGACAGTGTTCCCTGGGTGCACAGAGGACTCCACCAAAGAAGATTGAAAAGAAAAATGGAGAAAGGAGAAACCTCATAGAAGAATTCATCATTTTTCATCTTTGAAGTCAGAATTAGTATTTTGGCAGTATTATTTATTCCTTGAGACTCTGTGTGAATGCAAGGGTGAAGTTCAAAAACTTGAGTATAGCATGATTCATTTTGAAAGTGATTAGCCAGACAGAATCTTCCTGCTTAGACCTTTATACTCATTGGTCCTTGGCTACTTAAGGGTAAGAAATCACTCAATTCTTACTAGGGATTAGACCCCAGAGCTGAAGGGGTAAGTAAGACTGGGAACACGTGGTTTGCATTTTAAGAAGAATGCATATGGTGTTGAAAATTAAGATCTCAAAGGATTTATTTGAGTGTTTATTCACAGTTTGTTAATGTTTATGCACAACTCCAGGACTGTGCAGCTAAAGACATGAGCAAAGACAGTTCTTCCCCCTGCTGGCCACTGTGGTGTTCTGGAGAACCCTCTGCTCCACAGAACTATACAGAATGGGGAAACCATCACAGAGTTAGTAGGTGGTACATTTAGAGAAGAGAATCTTTTTCTTTCTTCTTAAGATGGTCTCACTGTGTATTGCAGGCTGGCCTCAAAATTGCAATCCTCCTGAGTGCTGGAATTACAGGCATGTGGCACCTCACCCAGCAAGACTGTCCTTATCATTATGATACATTTGCAATGTACCCCTAAACCAACCAGTTGATGAGAGGGAGGAAATCTGTCTATACCAGATTGAGGATACAAGTCAGATTACCAGCCAGCCTGAGATGGGGCCCATCTTCCACCTTTCTGCTCTGAATTAGTAACATTAACCTGTGGCCCTTGGGTCACAGTTACAACCTGACTTCCCTTTGTTGTCAAGAAGCCATTTGGTTGTTGGTAACTATTTCCCAGCCAGGGACCAGCAGATGGAGAACTCGAGATGGTCACTGTAGTAGGAAGTTTAGTGGATTGACGAAAGAATTCAGCACTTAGCCAGGATAGAAAGAAAACAAATTAATTTGGTATCCTGCACAGAGAGAAACTGGCATGGCAGTTATAGAACAACAGCCTGCAAATGGCCATGAGCTGTGGAGAGACTCCATTTCAGAAGAATCCTCATTTGGTTAGAATAAGCCACTTGACCTGCGATTTCCTGGCATGTAATTCCAGTCATACAAATGAGAGTAGTCCTGACTGGCCTGTTTGGTTCTGGGTAGTTAGAGTGAATTACTATGCATACAGTTCCCCTCTCCAGCCATGGAGTTCTTACCATGCAAATGAAACATCTCTGTTGTGTTCGGGTGTGTCTGGTTTTGATTGGCTTTGCCATCTGTTGTTGGATTTTTTTGGTTTTGGTGGATACTTTCTGGGCCAGGTTTATAGTGGTCACTTTCTGATCTCTTCATCACAACCCTCCCTCTACAATCCAGCCAATTCATCCTTTGAGAGACTTTGCTTAGTGAGGTCTCTCCAAAAAGGATTGGCTAGTTAGAGTGTCTGGTAAAAGATAGACTGACACACTCATCTGTAGAGACCCATACTGTTCCCATATGTGTATCTCAGTGGGAAACATTGACATGAGGGAAACAAGTGACTTGGACCTTGTTAAGAGGCCCCAAGCCACTCCTCTGCACAGTGTGCCTTATTAGAAAATAGTTGACAAGCAGGGGCATGATGGGATTACAGACCTGTAATCCCAGCACTTGGCAGATTGAGGCATAAAGGATTGTGAATTTGAGGCCAACTTGGTCCATGTAGCAAAATTACTGTCTCAAGAAGAAAAACAAAAGAAAGAGAGGGAAAGCAATAGAGAAATCAACCAGTCTTATTTCCTCTTTCCATGAGCACAGGTTAACTTTTCATCCCCTTCAGGACCATGTATTATATTGGCTGGGGGTGGAATAGGGGTTAGATGGAGGTGGAAATGGAGTCCTCAAACTTGAATCCACATGTCTACTTCTTCCCATCAAATAAGCACAAAATCGTATAGTGTTGGCTTTGCACACAGTTTGGTAGGTGACACCGTGGGACAGAAGAAGCAGACTTTGAAATTATATTTCTCTAAATGGCCTGAACTTGGTAACAGTATTGGTTACAGGGCCTCCAAGGACTAAATGGCTGATGGTATATCTCAACCCAGGCATGGAGAGTCTTAGCTGGAAGTGCTGCATGGGAACCAGTGCTGACGGCTCATGAAAGGATATGAGCTCCATTTCTATAGTTCTTAGGCTCAGGCTCCTTTGGAACTAGTCTACTCTTCTGGAGGCCTCTTCTGTGATTGGACTGGAGGGGAGTTTCCTTTGAAGCTGGTGCTGATGGTGCTGAGGGCAGTTTACACATTCTTCATCCTTCGTTCTCTTCAGCTGAAATGCAGAATCCACCAAGATCTCTTTAGACTCCAAGGGGGTAGATGATTTCATAGCAAAATTTGGCAATGGAGTCCTACACTTGGTGCTATGTATCTCAGTTGGCTTTGGCTTTGAGTCTGTCAAGTAGAAGATGCATGACAGGTGCTGAGGAAGAACATTCTCTTTCATGTGGAGGTCCAGCCAGTGACAGCCAGACTCAGTTAAACTCTCAACCTAGTTGTAAATCAAGTAGCTCAATATCTCTCTCAAACGAACTTTATGTAAAAAAATAAAGTTTATACAAATTTTTCCCATCACTTACATGATATAATTCACCCTAAAAATAGTATGAGTCTGAGAAAGATAAACCTCACCAGAGGTCAGGTCAACAGGATGTTTGTTGACAAGAATCCTAACATGATAGAGAATCTGAGTGTTTGTGGGCTGGTGTGGCTGGGGCCCTGCCTTTGAAGTAAGGACAGGATTGGGCTGAGAGCTGCCAAAGACAGCTATGTGTGTCTGGGAAAGCACATACCCCATGAACAGGACACACTGTCTGCCTCCATCCTAGAGGAAAAACTTGGAATCACTGCTCCTCTGACTTGCTTGAAAGGCGACACTGAGCAGGTGTCTGGTTTGGAAGCCTGATGTTGTCCAATCCTTCCTTACAGATTCGGCTGAACAGCAGAGGGCTCATCTACTCTGTTGGCTTGCTCCTGGCTTCTGTCTTTGTCACGGTAAGTTTGCAGCTTCCTTCCATTCTTGGGTGTTCATGTTCAACCCTTCCCCTCTCTTACTTTAGAGAGCAGGTGGGTGTGGCCTCCATTAAATGGTGACAGTAGATATCCAGATGTGCCGTCTCCTGGCTGTTTTTTCTAAAGAAGGATCCTAGTGACCCACTGGAATTCCTCCTCCCTTTCTAAAAGGAGCTAGCCTCTTCTTAGAAGCTGGTACTGTCTCATGTCAAACCTAAAATATTTTTTTCAAAAGCTAGAGAAGAGTTCTGGGGGGATAGCTCAGTAGTAGGGCACCTGCCTAGAATGCCTTGGGTTGGGTCCTCAGTCAGACAATAAAAAGCAAAGAGTTGGGTAAACTCTTTGCTCAGTGGGTAAAGTGCTTTGTGTAAGCATTTGAACCTGAATTCAGGTTCCCCAGAATTCACATAAAAGCCAGACATGGTAACATATGCCTGTGACCCTAGCACAATGAGTAGGCAGGGACAGGCAGATCCAAAGGGCTCCCTGGCCAGTCAGCTTAGCCAGGAAACAGTGAGCTCTAGGTTCAGTGAGAGACCTTGTCTCAAAAAAAAAAAAAAAAAAGGTGAAGAAGTAATGAGGGAAAACATCCCAACATCAACCTCCCACTTCTACACATGCACAAACCAGTACATGCACTGCATGAGCACATGCACACACACACACACACACACACACACACACACACACACACACAGCAAAGGTGTTCCCTCTTTTGTACTAGATTAGCCACCAAAGGGCAGATTCCATTTCATTGATTCTTCCAGATTATAAAAACTTCCCCATGATTCCTCGTCTTTGGCCAATATTCAGTGTTCAGTCAGAACCTGGCATGGAGCTAGGCAAGGGCTATCACTGAACCATATCCCCTGCTCTCATTTGACTTAATATTTCACGGTGGGGTCATAGTAAGTTGTACAGATCTAACTTGTGGTCCTCCTGCCTCAGCCTCCCAAGTAACTGGGACTACAAGCCTACACCACTAGGTCTAGCAGAGCTAGAATGCTTCTCATAGCCACATGCTGTGCTCACTTCTTTGCATATTTTCCCATATGGAGCTCCCTCTGGAGTCACTGTTACAACCCAATTATATAGAGGAAGGATAATGTCTAGAGAAATTAAGTGACTCATGTTTATTGATACCAAGTACTCTCTAGGGCCAGCCAGATGACAGCACAGTGTATGCTTGTAGGTCTTCTATATCGCCTTAAGATATTCTATAGCTGTGCAAGGCTACAGGAGGCTGACCTAACCACATGTTCAGTTATCAAAATGGAATTAATCAAGGAGAAGTAGTTTAGGGAAGAACGAAAAGTTCCAAATATCTTCAGTTTGGAATGTCTGTTAGACCTCCAAGAAGAAAGAGCAAGAAAGGTAGTGGAGCTAAGAGTCTGCATTTAGCAGAAATGTCCTATATAGGGACATGTGGCGTGGCTATAGACAGAAGCTCTGCTGTTTGATGAGCTCCCCAAGACAGTGAATGTAATCAGAAAACACAAGAGGCCCGTGATTGGAGTCGTGGAGGACTCAAACACATGGAGACCAAAATGATGAGGATAAAATACCTAAAGAAACAGAGAGGGAGCCAGGAGGGTTGGTACATAAAGCATTCAGGAAACTGAGGCAGGGTATCAAGTGTTTAAGGCCAGCCTGCGCTACATAACATGACCCTACCTGGAAATAAACAGAAGGACAGTAGTTGAATATGAAAGAAAACAGTAGGATGCAGCATCTCGGAAGCCAAGTAGACATGATGGTTCAAGATAGAAAAAGGGGCCAGGCGGTGGTGACGCACGCCTTTAATCCCAGCACTCGGGAGGCAGAGCCAGGCGGATCTTTGTGAGTTCGAGGCCAGCCTGGGCTACCAAGTGAGTCCCAGGAAAGGCGCAAAGCTACACAGAGAAACCCTGTCTC
>CABHPH010141051.1:5202-22457 GCA_902168325.1 Peromyscus nudipes
TACATTCCTTGTAGTCTCTTGCCTTCTCTGCATCAAACCTTCTACATTATTATACAATGCTGATTGTTAATTGGTGACCAGTTATTACTTATTATTAGTGCCTGTATGGGAAGGTAGCGAGCACATGGGTCACAGTGCATGTGTGGAGGTCCGGAGGTAACTTTCAGGAGTAAGTTCTCAGCTTCTGCTTTGCTGAGGTGGGGTTTCTTTCTCTCACACTTTCCCTCCAGGCTAGCTGGCCTCCGCAGCTTCCTGCCAGTTCTCCTGAGTCTGCCTCTCATTCTGTTAGTCCAAAGTCTGTAGGTGTGCTGGGATTACAGATGCTGCCACATCCTGCTTGGTTTGGGGGCGGGTGTCAAACTCAGGGTCCACAGGCTTTCAGAGCATGTATTTTTTACCATCGGAGTCACCGTCTCTGTGCGACCATGGTTTTAAATAATCACGGCTAGCCAAGTAGAAGTTTCTCTCTGCTCAGCTGTCAGAGCCCAGACTCGGATCTGGTTGTGTTTGCATGAGCAGGGTGGTCCAAGAGGCCCACTGCCTTCACTGTCTCCCAACTAGAATGAAGGGGGAAAGGCAGGCAAGAGAGCCCCCCTTTTCCTCAGAGGGGAGCACTGAAGCTTAGAACACATTGCCTGGCTCCTTCTACAGCATCTGAAGAGGACCGGAGTTGGGGAAACTGGCAAAGGGCACATACTCTGGGACTAACAATTGCCACGTCCAATAGGCTGTCCTCTGTGCCTGGCTGGAATGGCTCGTGGCTTTCGCCAGCATGTAGAATTCAGAAAAAGCTGAATTATAGTATAGGATCTCAGCTTCTTCACTCTTCCTGACACATGCTTTTAAAATAAAGAAATCTATTAGATAATGGAATCAGTAAACACAGTTATATGGTAATAACATTTTTGGGGACAAATCAAAAGGTAATATTTAAAAGTATATGTGTGTGTGTGTTTGTACATATGTGTGTGGTATATGTGTGTAAGTGTATGTATGAGTATGTATATGTGTGTGAATATGAGTATGTATATGTGTGTGTTAGTATATATGCATGGGTGTTATATGTGTGTGTATATGTGAGTATGTATATGTGTGTGAGTGTGTGTGCGTGTGTGTGTGTGTGCACACACAGTTCATATCAGAAAAGAAAGAGCAGACAATGAATGAGGTGAGTTCTCAGATCAAGAGAGTGCATTTGAGAAAGAAAAAAAACAAAATACAAAAAAAAAATAGAAATTAAAATTTTAAATAAGCAGAAATTATTCTATAAGGACATACGGGTGAAGAGGGAAAGGAAAGCAGTGTCTGTGTGGACTGGAGCAGTGATGAGGTTCTTGTCAAATGATGAAAAAATCAAAGATGTCACAAATACAGCTATTGAGAAGACGCCACGAGGAGGCCAGCTACTGTGTAAGCTGCTTAAAACAAAATTAAATAAAAAGACTGGAAAAGCGACACGGTCGGTATAAATGGGAGCGATAGCCGGGGACATTTAGATCACCGGAAGTTCTTCCTGTCTCACTTCCCAGCCAGTGTCATTATATTAAAATGTAATTATATGAAAATTGCTGAAGGTGAGAAGAGTGTGGCATCCACTCTCCGGCAACGTTCATGAGTGAGAATGAAGTTAAACACGAGCCATGGCTCCGTAAGACCTTACTCCTGTGTCTTTAAAAACCCAAGGTGTCCTCCAAGGCCTTCTTCATGGGCCACCTCCGTCAAGCCATTGCCTTTGATGCTTTTCTACTGGGCACAGCTTTTTCCTTCTATGAACACAGACGATTTATGCATTTTTATGAGTCATCAGCTGCATGTTCACCTTCATGCTTATGACAAGCCTTATTACAGAAATGGGCTGAGTCTCATTCAGCTAAGTGATTCTAGTGATAGCATGCAGGCTGCTAACGATTGATAGTGGACCGAAGGGCACTTGATAGGTAGTCAATATATTCAAAGAAACCGACTCACTACAACTAATCAGAACTACACCTTTTCCAAGAATTTCAGTAATCTTGGAATAGAATAATCTTGTAAGAGGAGCAGACTCTAAAATATAGTGCACTATACTCCACATAAAGAAAACAGAGAAATCAGAGCAAATGCTCTCTGGTCTCAAGTCTTCTATGGCACTTACAATAATGAAAGAATACCACCTTAGAGAGTTGCCCTTTCTGTAAACAGTAAAGGTTTATTACATATCCCCAAAGAGTGCAGAAGGATGAACTCGAAAGCCACACCCTCCCCAAACAAAGGAAACCTGGTGTAGGGAGCACATTCGTGAGCATGCTCAGTTAAAGAGTGCATTCCTGAGCATGCTCAGTTAGCAGCCACAACTCAAGAAGGAAAGATAGCCTACATACATATTTTCAGCCACACTTCAGGTAAGGAACACACGATTGAGAAGTTAAAATGGCAGAAGGGAATGCCTCTGAACATCTTCAGCTTGTACCATAAAAATTTACCTACAATAAAGGAAAGAACATGTGGATGTTCATTAATGGGGAAGTTCACCAAAGATGTCTATCTCAGTTATCAGCTAACAAATTCCCCCAGAGACATTTCACTCTTCATTCACTCAGGAATTTAATATCATTCTCCTAGAAGTACTTACAGATGGAGCGAGGCTGGGGGTGTGGAGGCAGGAAGTGGGGGCGTGGGGAAGGACACATACAGCCCAGTCCAAATTAGAGTGTGAAACCCTTTTGGTGTTAATGTGAGACAGATCTTAGAATCATCAGGGGAATTTTAACACCACAGCCTGAGGACCTTTCATAATCATTTTACTCTAACTTTTTATTTTCTTCTTCTTCTTAAGATAGTCTTGACACATTAACCCAGACTGGCTAGGAAGTCACTATGTGGCCCAGGCTGGCCTTGAACTTTGGATCCTCCTGCCTCAACCTTTCAGTGCTGAGATTATAGACGTGTGGCACCACTCCTGGATGCTTTACTACAACATTGTAAGGTACATCTAATTGTGATGTAAGCCATGAATAACAATAGTGATCTTGACGCTCCTGATTTAAGTAACCCAGAAAATATAGAGTTAATATCCCAGAGAATTCAGACCAAAGCACAAGCAGGCTGGCAAGACAATTTAAAGCATGAGGCAAAATGGCTGTTTATTGTTGAGTCTTGTAAGACAATTATGTTAGTTGTGACTCTAAGCTCTGGCTAAGATGCGAAACAGAGAAAACGTTCAGATGACTAAAGGTACATACAAAAACAGTCCGGCTAAGAGTAGAAGGCAAAGAGAGTCAGTTACTGCTACTTCTGCTAGCTTTCTTTCTTTTTTTTTCCTTTTTCTTTTTCTTTTCTTTTTTTTCCTTCTTTTTTTTTTTTTTTTTTGTAGTGAGTTTGGGTTTCATTTCACAGGAACAGGCACTTCATAGGTTTTTGTGAGTCTTTTGGGTCATGCTCTTTGCTCTGATAGGCTGGATCCAGTAAACCTAAACTACAATATAATCAGATTAAACAAAGCCCTGTTCAAACTGAGTGAGGCTAGTCCTAAGGGGTTGTTGGCCTCCAGGTTTTTAAAGACATCCAAGTCCACGAAGGTTTAAGTTTTCTTACCTAGTGTCAATGTTATCTGCTCTATATATTGATTATGGGTACTATCTAGTTCAGTCTATGCCTTGTGGTCTACTTTAGACCTAACTCCTGCTGGAATGGGCCTTTGGGATAGCATTTTAAGTGGTTGAGTTTAACTTGCCCTCAGGAGGCAGCTCTGATGTGGGTCAGAGCAACAGATAGAGCTTTAAAGCAGTTGTCACAAGCTTTTTGATAGCTTGCCCAAGGTGCCCTTTGGCTTATGGTTGGCCTCGAAGTTTTGCAGGGTGGTTAGGAGCACCGTGCTGCTTGTAACATCCCTCATACTCTTGGTGTGGGAAATCCTGCCCAGCACATTTGCAATAAATGTAGGCCCACTGTCTCTTTGGATGGATTGAGCTAAACTGGATCTGGGAATCATTGCTTGTAAAAGTCTCTTTGTGAGATCTCCAGCTTTTCCTGTTCTATATGGGAAGGCTTATAGCTACCTGGGGAGAGTTCCCAGGAAATCGCAGAAAGACATAAGTCTTCCTGGTTTGTTAGTATGCTGATAAAAATGACCTGTCACATTTTGAAGCACATTTTGAAGTTGGGCAGCACATCCCATTATGGACTTGCCCACATGTTGAAGGAACACTCGCCCACTCAAGCATGTGGCTCTGGTAGGCCTTGCCCTTTTCTCAGACTTCCTCGGATTTGCTAAAAAGCATTAGATTGCATTCCTAAAGCTAGCTCCCAAGGTCTATTCCCTTATTTGGTCAATCCCTCCTCCTGAGGCTGACTACCAAAGTCCAGCTATCAATGTATTCAAGTCCAGAATTCAAAAGACCCCTTTGGCTTACCTAATTAACAGGCCAAATTAAAATTAAACACTTCACCCTAACGTGGGGTTTCCCCTTGTACCTTTATAAACTGCCATTTTCCTATGGGCCAGTCTGCCTCCTCTCTATCCAGAAGCGTCCTTTGCTCTCTAGAGCAAATATTCCTACTCTTCTGCCTTTGTTTCCTTCCCCTTCTCCCTCATCCTCTATCTCCTATCTTTGTCTTTTATTCCCTGCTCTCTGTCCCTCTGGGGCAAATAAATCTCCTTTGTGCTGAGAACTTGGTCTTGGGGGTCCTAAGCTGATACTTTTCCTTTCCTTTGTACGGGGCTGTCATCATCTATGTTTAAGTCATGAATCTGATTTTTCCTTAAAAACTCTACTCAAATATCTCTTCTCAGAAATCTTCTTCCCCTAAATCTGACTTCGGTATTCTGCTTTATGCATCTAGAACAATCTAAGAGCTCCTTACTACATTGGGCTGTAATTATATTACAATGTACTTCCAAGTCTGTACCACTGGAGTGTATACTTTCAGGACCTGCATTATTATTGTTAATGTTATATTTATGACACCCAGCACTGTACCATGGACAAACTAGCCACACACAAAGGGTTCTATGAGTTATGGCATGAATGGATGTGGGAATCTGCTGTGCTGAGAAGTCCTGAACTTATTCTTCATAGAAGTATGCTTGCAGAAATCTTTATTTTAAATTGCCCCTTGTATAGCTAGTTGTGTAGCTTGGCAGTAGAGTATTTGTCTAGCCTGAAGAGTCCCTGGGTTTTAACCTCTATTGTTCTTTGTTTGTCTGTAAGAGTTTTATTTGTATTGCTCCTCTAGTCAGCCATTTTCACTTCTGACCCCATTGAGGACAGTTCCTTATTATGCAGATTTTATTTTTTTGCTGTTGTGATATGAGTAGTACATGGTGTTTTCCATTACTCTAATCCTGTGCAATGTAATGTTCAAAACTTTGCCCCCTGGCTACTATATCCCAGAGTTCCTAGCAACTCAAGATAGCCATCACAGTCTCATGCAAAAAGGTTAGTGCGTTAGCTTCCAATGGCTGCTGTAACAAATGGCCCAGACTAAGTGACTTAAAAATGTAGTGGTTTGAATGAAAACAGCTCCCATTAGCTCATATATTTTAATGCTTAGTCACCAGGGAGTGGGACTCTTTGGGAAGAATTAGGAGGCATGGCCTTATTGTAGTAGGTTTGGCTTTGTTGGTGAAGGTATGTTACTGGGAGTGGGCTTTGAAGTTTCAAAAGGTCAAGCCAGGCCTAAGCGCTCTCTCTCTCTCTCTCTCTCTCTCTCTCTCTTCCTGCTCTCTGTGGATATGAATGTAAAGCTCTCAGCTTCTGCTCCAATGCCATGCCTGTCTGCTTCCTCCTCTGAAACGGTAAGGAAGCCTCCAATTCTGTGCTTTCTCTTATGGGTTTCCTTGGCCATGGTTTCTCCTCACAGCAATAGGACAGTAAATGAGACAAACAATACCTCGTTTATATTATTCTCTCAGTTCTGACATAAACCCAATGCCAAGGTATGTAGCAGTGCCCCACGCGTTCTCCAGAGGCTCTGGGGAGTCCTTCCCTGTGTCTTCCAACTTCTAGTCCTGGAATTCCTTGGCTAGGAGCTTAATCCCTTCCATATTTTGACACAATCTTCATATTGCCTGCTCCTTCTCTGTGAGGCTTTCCTACGCTCTTGCTCACAAGAGCTAAGCATGATGGTGCACACCTATGACCTCAGCACTTGAAGGCTGAGGAAAGAGGACCATGAGATCAAAGCTGGGCTCCAGCCACAGCAAGATTTTGTCTCAAAGAAAGTGGAGGAGATGAAGGAGGAGGCAGAGAATGTAAAGCTCTCAGCAGAGAAGGCAGAGAAGACGAAGCAGTATTTGTCATTCACCACCTACATAACCCAGGGAGGTTCCATATTAAAATCCTTAATTACATACATAAAGACTCCTTTTCCAAATAAGGAAACTCAACTTTCTAAACATTTGCAAGTTTAAGGGAATAGGATGTGAAAATATCTTTGGGGGAATCCTTCATCAATGACAATTAACTGTAGGTCTGATCTCCAAGTAGCACTTTCTATCCTCTTCAGTGCAGAAGTACTCAATAGCAGCAAACGTTGGAATATCTTCTCCATACTTGTGACTTAAATACCATTTATCTGACTCTTATCTCCTGAGTATCTCCAGTACCTTCTAAAAAGTTAGGCAATGCAGAAGTGCTCAACAATAACAATAATAATTGAATAATAAAAATTCAGATCATAATAATATTGTTAATTAGTATTATCAGTTTTCAGAGACAGAGTCTTACTATGTTCCAGGATTGGCCTTGAACTCACTATTATAGCTCAGTCTGAGTTAGAAACTCAGGATTCCCTGGCCTCTGTTTCCAAAACACCATAGTTACAGGCCTGGACCACCATGTCATGCCCAATGTAATTATTTCTAGCAGTGTTGATTGAAGGGCCTACAGAGACATAGAGATAAGATTTCCCTGTACTAAGTCAGTATATTAACTCTGAGTGCTGGAGAAATTACCCCATTTTGATGAAATAACACCACTCTGGATGTTGTTACTGGGAATGGAGAATTTTCATTTTTTTTATAAGAAAGTCAGCATCTTAGACATGATGTTTTACATCCCGTGAAGGAACAATAACTTTTGTTAGGGACCATTTTTCAAAATTTATTTATTTTTAATTTAGAAAAGAAACTGCCACTACAAACTTTTGTGAGGCAGGTCAATAATTGGTTTCAACTTCAACATTAAAGGCCTGTGTAGGAAAATAGTGTCATGGGTAACCAATTATCAAAAAATACAATAGAAAGAGTGAAGAGTCTGTGCAATGTGACTTTTTTTTTAAAGAAATATACACTTTCTTTTAGAATTGAAAGATGCATTTGGGGAAAAATGAAATAATAAAACACTATACAACCTAATGTTATAGGGATTGAAGTATATACCTCATATCATATATCTTTATCTGCCAGTTTTTATTAATAAACCCATTTATATGGAAACTGGTCATCTTAGTGGAAGTGAGTAGAGGTATAAATGAGTGGATCTGTGTTGGAGACAAATTCCGGCCTTGGCCTTGACGGTGCTTTAGGAGAGTTATGATTCTGCTTTGTTTGGTGTCATCTTAGTGGGTTAGTGGCAATGTGAGTAATTGCTGTGATGGTTGTTTTGGAACATCAGAAACATAATCAGCCTGGTTCCCCTTTGGGTAGAGTACTTGCTCTCTTAGTATAGGGAGTCGCTGCCCTCAGCTCCCTTTCCCCCTTGGGAATTAGTTTCTATTTAAGTAAAAAGTCAGACATGTACAAGATTGAGAATTACCACACTGGTGGCTCTGGCATTGAAAAAAATGATATTTTTTTAAAATGTTTGTTGTAGAACTTGAGATAGAAAAGGACTTCCTGGAAGGTAGCTTAACCCTTGGGTCTCACTGGTCTCTTCTACGGCGTGACTTGCTAGACTCACCCCAAACTCTGTTGTTTGCTTTTATAAAGGCCTCCCTGTTTATTCCGTGGGTACCTGCCACTTGGCTTCTACAGACCAGACCAGAGGTAGAGCTGTACCATCTGTGATCTGGATGGACTTTCCAGGTTCTTAGCACAAGAGCTCTCTGCACAGGGCCTGCCATAGGCGTAACTGCTTGGCTCGTGCAAGTTTTCTTCAGGGAACTTCAAATGAAAGGCCTAGAAAGCCAGCAGGGCTCAAGGTGGTGCAAGTGAGGAGACAGATGTGGAGGCTGTGTGGGCAGCACAGAGGCTGTGGCCATGAGCAAGCAGGAGATGTGGAAAGTGGGGAGAATGAGAGGGAAAAGGAAAGGGTGGAGAAGGCAGACATCAAAGTAGCAAAGGGAAGTGACTGACGTTTGAAGCTGATGCAGGAGCTAAAATGTAAGCTTTCTGTTCCTGCTCTCAAGCTACCCTCAAAGCACCAGAGATGGTGTTGCATGACGGTGTTGCATGATGGTGCTGCATGCTCCATGCAATGAAAGAACGGGGCCCAGTTCTGCACACATTCCGGCCCTGTGCTTTTGGAGACAGCATTCAGATTTCATACTTCCCCTGGGAATCCAAAGTGTGAGTTTTCTTCAAATGTCATGTGTCAAGCAATGTGTTTTTATGTTTCTTATAAGGGCAAAGGACCTTCTTTGTAAAAACCAAATACTGAAAGCGAGAAAACCTCCTTTCATCCTGGGCATGGGAACTGGACTACGCAGAAAGTAATCAGATAGTCATTTAGAGACCCTTTAGCTAAACACTAGTGTCATTTTGGAGGTCAAAGCAATAGAAAGGGTTCCCCTAGCACCCCTACTTTGTGTCCCATCTTTCCATCCCAGGCGGTGAATTTGTACTTCTTTGTCCCTATGGATCAGTCAAGAGCAGTTTGTACATGACAGCCTGATTTCTGTCTTACGATCAGTGTTTCTGACTGCTTCAAATTGATGGAAGTAAGGAAATGATCATGTTGATTTACTAGTGTGCTAGGTACAGCTTTTTCCCCGGGTTCCACTCTCTGGCTGTGGTTCTGATATTTAAACAATGCCGTGTCACAGTTTGCATTTGCTTTTATGCACTGTAGTCTTTGAGTCACACTCAGTTTCAAAAACATTGCCTCATTGTCTTGCTTAGTTGAGTTCCTCTGAGCAGTTGAAGGAAATTATTTGCATTTATTAACTACATTAGAAACAAATTTCATACTTCAGTGGCAATAAATGGTTCATTTATTCCTACTGGGACAAAATATCTTCTCTATTAGGAATGATTCCATTGTTCATGTGCCTCATTACATTTTGGGAGTGTGACATCTACTCTATATTGCTTTTCAAGGTGATCACAAAGCTAAGAAGCACTGGTTCCTGGAAGAGATCATAAAAGTCAAGGATAGAGATTTCTGCTAATAGCCTAAAATACAATACTTATTCATAATTTAATCATTTTCAATGACAAGTTTTAGTAATTGGGATTGTAGAGAAAGGAGAACACAGGGTTTGAAATGAGAAGACAGAGGCTCAACTACTCACAGCTCTTCTATTGCCTAGGAATGGGGCTTTGTGCAGCCCCTGAGTGGCTCCCTTTCCTTCTGGTGTAGAAAGCTGCCAGGCAGGCTGCTTGTGAATCCCAAAGGGGAGACAGTGGAGGAGCCCCTGCAAATGGAAAGGCTTCTCTATCTACAGACAAAAGATCAGCTTGGTGACAAGAGGTTTTCTTTGTTCTTTGTTTCTAATAACAGAGGATGATGGCACTGTGTTCAGAACGAAACACTCAACATGTACGGGAAACAAAATGGCCGGTCTCAGCTCCTTCAGAACTTCACATGTACATCTGCATCTCTTTGTGAAGACTCTGAATAGAGTTTGGGGAGACTGTGAAGTTTTGTTCATTACCATTGTCTCCGAAGCATTAGCAGAGACGAGTCAAACTTAAGAAAATGAAATAATAGCAATTTATTTTGTCTTGAAGACCTAGACAAGGTGACAAATGAGAATCATTTTTCTGATTCTCATTCATTTATGGAGTTACATTCACATATTTTTACATTTTGAAAGAAATGATTACAGTAATCAGAATTTGACTTTTTATGAGCTATAAATTAGAGAAGTTGTTTAGGCATCAATATAATTTCATCTAATGAGTATCTTTAATCCACCAATTAAGTAGCATATATCTAATGATCCAGATCTATGCTCCCCTGTGTTTAATCAATTTTAATGTTCAGGAATTGATTGTGTAGACTACACAAATCTGAGTGGGTTATGTATAAGAAGCTATAGGAAAGGATGGATTTAAAAGATTATGTTTGGAAGGTAAAAGATGAATAAAACAGGGTATTTTGTTTTACCTGAGTGCTTTCTTCTCTACGATCCTCTAACATTTTGGGAGCTTGAGGGCTTTAACATGTAGAGAAAGGCTAGATTGCCAACCCAACAAAAGCTTCCACAGAAGGAACCAGAGTTCCGAGTGAACAAGGCTACCACCTTCTCACTCTTCATGGGGCATAAGGAATTTATCCCCCATCAAAGGAACTTGACATTTGGGTCTCATTTCTACCTGTAAAACTGTTTCCCACAATACTTCATAACGCTTATGTCTTAAGTCATTGTTCTACTGCTGTGAAGAGACACAATGACCATGGCAACTCTTATAAAGGAAAGCATTTAATTGGGGTTGGCTTACAGTTTCAGAGGTTTAGTCCATTGTCATCATGGCAGGAAGTATGGTGGCATGCAGGCAGACATGGTGCTGGAGAAGGAACTGAGAGTTCTACATCTGGATCTACAGGCAACAGAAAGAGAGAAACTCTGGGCTTGGCATGAGCTTCTGAAATCTCAAAGCCCACCCCCAAGTAACACATTTCCTCCAACAAGGCCATTCGTCCTAATCCCTTCAAATAGTTCCACTCTCTGGTGACTAAGCACTCAACTATATGAGCCTATGGGAGCTATTCAAACCACCATAACTTATTTGAAACATAATATGTCTATTTTAAAGCTCATTAATTGAAGTTAGGGGTTGGCTTAGTGGGTAAGGCACTTACTGCAAACGTGATGACCTGAGTTCGGATCCCCAGAGCTCTTGTGAATGTCTAGTGGGTGTGATGGCCCCTACTCATTATCTAAGGTCACAGGAGGGAGAAACAGGAGATCCTGGGAACAAGATGGCTAACTAGACCACCAGAGTAGGTGAGCACTAGGTTGGGTGAAAGATCCTGCCTATATATACAATGTTGTCAGAGATCGAACATGAACCATGGAAAAGTACTAGCTAGGCCAGAGAACAAGCCACAGGACCTAAACCAGATGCCTCCAAAGATAAAGAACATCCCACGGTCAGGTAGCATAGCAACAGAACAATGGGCCCTGACCAGTGACCTTACCACCTAGCACAACATCCTGCAGCCTCACAACCTGCACGTCCTCCTTCACCTGCACGTCTCCCCTCAACTGCACGTCCGGCACATCCTGCACCCCTTCCCTCCTTCCTGCCCCCTCCCCCTCCCATGCTACATAAGCCTTGCTGAGGAGAATAAAATTTGCAGCTTGATCAGAACCCTGTCTTGCTGTCTTCCTTTGTGTCTCCCCATCCCTTTCATTCTCTCCCGCAAGTGGGTCGCCCCCGTTGACACCCCGCTGGCCGGGGCACAATGTAAAGAGCAATCTCTGTCCCCCACATACATGTGCACACATGTGCACCTTCAAACATATTAGGACACACATATACACCAAAAAATAAAATGAATAAAGTCAATGTTCCCATATCTCCATTAGAGAAAAATTAAGGCATGCATTCATGATACATATTTTTCTTATACATTTAAATTTGACTACTTCTGAATACAAGCACAATCACCCCATTCTTACCATGGTATGTGAATGATGGGGGGGGAGTGGTGAAATCTTTGCACCAAGAGGGAGTGGAGGTGTACTCCCACAGAGTTTGAGACACCTGAGATGCATTTAATATCTTTCCACTACCAAGAAGGCAGCCTCAGACTTATTTTCCATAAAGTGAATCTTAGGTGATTTCTAGAGTTCCTTTCAACTGTCAGTTTTGAGGACTCTAAGCATCCCCCACTTCCAGCCTTTGCTTTGTTTAGCACCTGCTAACATGGGTTTGAATGAATTGCTTGATTTTTCTCTAGCTTGTCTTTTTATTCCTTTGAAACAACAATGTGAATAGATGGTTTTCTCTGACAAAAGAAAATGGTCAAATGTTTAGACACAGGCAAAGGGGACAGCAGGGTGCACCTTTGGCAAAATGCCTTGCCCTGGCCGTGGTGGCCATTTCCTGGCAGATCTTCTAAGGATTATTGGGTTCTGTAGAGGTTACATCTTCACTGGGTGTCCAGCAATCTGTAGAGGCAGAGGGAGGTTGTGAAAATCAAGAGTCTTGAACATGAATTTTATCTGGTAAGTGCATACAGTGTTTCTCACCTGCGGAAAAGATCTTGCCAAATAGTGTATTTTATTACCTGGTAAGAGAGTCTGCATTTGTTAGCAAATTTCAGCATCTTTTATTGTCTGATCTTCAAATTCCTCAAATTCACTAGTAACAATGTATTGGTTTCCCCTTTAGAGAAAGAAATAAAGCATCTGACTAGAGTTCAATTTGTATAAGACTTGTGATTTTTTTTTAATCATTTGACAAATATTCCTTGAGTAGTAATTTAATGAAAGGTGTGTGTATGAGTGGTGAAGTGTGTGTGTGTGTGTGTGTGTGTGTGTGTGTGTGTGCAGGAAAGAATGAAAGTGCAATGACTTCATCCTTGCTCATTTGTTAACATTTACCACCACAAATAATGAGCTATCCCTACTGGGCTTCAGCCGTATCCACATTAAATCAGTATATTGTGTCTAATTTAGAAAGTTCAGCATAGCCTAGGTGGATTGCTTTACTGCTTCACAGGGTTCAAGAGAGATCACAGAAGCTAGCATTTAATGTAATTACAGAATAATGATTACCGCATGTAAAAAAACATTCAGAGCATCTGAAACATAAAGAAGCTGGAACAAAACCTGTCTTCAAACTAGATGGAGGTTATGAAATGGCTAATTGGTTTAATTGTCATTTCCTCCCACTCAAGGTGTTCGGTCCTTGAACCTTTCTCTTCCTGGATGAGGAGGCTGTTTAGCAGAGTCCTCTCAGTGGGGGGAACTGTGCAGAGAGAGGCTGCTACAAAATGGCTTGTATTATCTGAACTTGAGAAATCAGAAAGAACTGTTGCTTCCATCTGGAAATTGTGCTGCTCGTATTAGATAATGTCATTCCAATTGGCCACGATCTTTCATGAATTGCATACAGCTTAAATTTCTGTTTCTGCTGTAAAGTCAAGAAAATGGAGATGGGACAATTACCGCTTCTAATTTGGAATCAAAGACATGGCGCTCCTAAACTGAGAATGGCATTCCAGCCGTCCCCCACACCCGTGTTTTTAGAGGCATAGTTTTACTAAGTAATTTAGGCTGGCATTTAAACTCCCAAAGCTCCTGATTTCACCTCCAGAGTGAGAGAGCTACAGATGTGTATCACCACTTCTGGCTCTGACTCTGTCTTTATTTGTCCAATCTCCATGCACCTTAAAATCTGTTAATTGTGTATTCCATCTAATCTTTCTTTCTACTTGCCTGTATTATCTGGGGGTAGTCATGAATTACAAATTAACCTCCCAAACCACTGTTCACTTTCAACTAATAGGTTTTTGATTCACAGACTGAGTATTTAGAACTCTTACTGAAATGGAAAGCTCACAAGATAATTTTCAGCATGGAAGGGTGCTAGTGAGTAGATAGCCAAAATATGATTAGTTATGTATGGATTATGATAGGCCATGTAGCATCTATAGTACAGAACCCCAAATAAATGAATTTGTGAAAATCAAATTTAAGGCGGAGACAATTGTCTTTCCTATTCTGTTTTGAAGTCTTAGAATGTGATGAATGTTGTGTTGGTTTACTTTCCACCCAGATGAAGTAGAAAAGAGTAGGCCTTCCTCTTGTTTGGTGTCTGAGATGTAGGGTATTTTTTATATTACCAAAAGCATCTGTGATAAACAGTTGTGCCCGGGAAGAGAGAATGAGAGTCTGAGGTGAGTCCAGGACCATCATGAAGCAGCTCGTTCCCTGGAGTTGTGCAGTGCTAACTTGTACAAGCGTACCTTTCAAGTCTGGGTAAAGCTAAAGCTTAGTGGTGAGAATCTGACTTCAAGCAGAATGGAATCTGGGTCTCCTTGGGATGGCTAGCTCTCAGAGTCTCCTGTACTGAGTACTTCAGTACAGCCTACATCTTCTAGCCAGCAATGTGCAAGACTGACTTGCACTAGCTCCTGCGGAGATGAAAGATGTAGGTAAACATCCCTGGGGCAAAATGCATTCCTACCTTGATGCAGCTAAAAAATAATTTGCTCTGGGCAGCACCAGGAGCAGTAGATACATGACCAGAAAGTCTGCTTTCCACTCCCCAAACCATAAAGAAATATCAGAGAGGTGAAAAGAAGCCTTCCCACACACATACCACTCCACACTCTAACCTAGGAGGACTTGCTGTACCATACTGTGTTAGTTACAGCATCATCGGCTTGTGCTCCAGCTTAAAACATGCAGGGGTGAAGGAAACTGTATCCCTAGCCATAAGCTTTCCGCAAGGCCCCTTCCCCTGCACCTGTCTTCTTGCAGGAAAGCTCTTGCTTGCACCCCTTCAGGAAAATCATTTGTATTCCCTGCCTGTGTCTGCTGGCAGCTCCCTGTCACTCATCCTCCCTCTGAGACAACCACCTACCAGCACATCCACAGAATCACAAGCATCAGCCACATCATTTACCTCCCTGATGAGAAATGTTCTTGTCATTTGTTGCTGGGTCCTAAAAATAGAAAACAGAAAATGAAGAAGGCAGGAGAAGATGAGAAAGAGAAGGTTTTGACTGTTACAATTAGCTGGGTTCCTGCTAATGGAGGTTTTATGGAGTTCGCCTTTTTCTTATCTTTTTGACATCTCTGCAAGATTGACTCCTGCTGCTGCAGAATATAATTATGGAACTAGCCTCAGTGATACAGGATATTGATTTGCCTTCTCTGAGTAGTAAATTCTTACTGACAAGAATTATCTTCTGTCAATTTCTTTTGTACAATGCCTAGCACATGCCCAGACAAATAAAGTAATTTTGGATATATGTTTTGATTTAAATCATTTTGATTTAGTGACTTAAAGGAAGCTATTGAACTTTTCTGCTTTACTGTTTATGACAAAAAAGCATAAGTAGTTATGAATTAAATATTTGAAAGAAACTTCTTTACATCATAGAACATTCCACTATATTAATTTATGCAGACTGATTAGTATATAGGCCCTGACAGATAATTGTTTATCCATAAATTAAGATTGCATGTTATTATTATTATAAGTATAAACTTAAAAAGCTAGGAGTAGCCCTAAGGATTTATAGTTAGGTCCAATGCCATATATATATATGTGTGTGTGTGTGTGTGTGTGTGTGTGTGTGTGTGTGTGTGTATGTATCTATATTTATATATATACATGTATATGTATATATATGTATGTATGTGTGTACAGATGTACAGACATACTGATGTACAGATGAGGAGATCCTTATGGGAAACACAAGTTCTGTACCTACATCCTGAAGGAAATAAAAGCAGTTCAGAGCTTCCACCTCTCCACCTGGCAAGGTGGAAAGAGTTGGCGGGGAACCAAGGACCGTGGTTAAACAGCTGGTCCCTTGGAGATATGCAGTGATGACCTGTGAAGGAGAATCTCCTATGTCCTGAGTGTTGCTAGGGTTAGAGTTGAGAAGCAGACTCCAATAACAATGGGCAGCTCCAGTGTAATAGATGTCTGATATGGGTTCCTTATCTTTATATCCATCTAATTTAATCTTCAAATAGCCCTACAAAATACTTCCCATTTTTAGTCGGTAGGCAAGTCTCAGGACTCTACAGTTAAGTGAAGAAGTAATCACAGTTAATCCAGGCTTCTCTATTCTACAGGCCTAATTTTCCCCTTCAATGTAGTGAGTGGGAAAAGGTCTATCTAGACCTCTTCCTCAGAACTCTAAAACAAGCAAAAATGTCACCAGCCTCACCTCTATGTTTATTTATACTTGCTGGCACTCCCCAGCTTTGACAACAACCACTGTAGTTAACATATTAGTGTTGGAGCTGAAGGATGGAAGAACACAGTATCCATCATGCCTAATGGAGAGGAAAAGTCCCCTACTGTGCGAATATGGAGGACCGATGCAGTAACAGAGGGGCCTGCGTGAAAGTGTCACAGCAAATCTGTTGTGTTGACAGTCAATATATGTGAGTAAAACACAAAAACTAATATAACAAAAAATCTCCCACATTGAGAAAGAGGAGAGTAAGGAGGGGAGGGACTGAGGGACAGAGGGAGAGAGAGACATCACTGCCAATTCACCAACCCTCCTGTCTGTCCACATCAGCTTTCCCTGCTGTGACAGAACCTCCTTTGTCACCTATGATTTCTGTGTACTCAAACACCAAGACCCACACCCCCAGCCTGCTCAGAACCATAAGGCCACATAAGGTCATGTGCTGTTTGCGGATCACAATTAGAAAACAGCTTTGAGAAGGATCATAGATCACATGAATAAACTGAATTATTTTACAGATAGAAAAAAAGTAATTTTGTGTACGAGATTGCTCTTTCTCACATGATCAGAGGTTTGTTGAGGACAGAGACTATGTCTGAACCTTTAAGGATGTCCCCTCCTCCACATGCTATCAGCATACTTGTATATGGTGGGCATTCAGAATACTGCTCAGTGACTGGATCACTAGCAAGCATATATTATCAGAAAAATGTCATCCATAAGAACGATTTTTCCCCCTCTGTCTTTCAATCTTCAGGCTGTTTCACTACTACACTCTAGGGACCCTGGCGTTTCGCTCAGGAAACATCAAAAGGCAATGGAGAGTGTTTCATGGTCTCCCAAATGTCCTGCTATCTTTGTTAACAGGCACAGTGGGGGTACTCATTTCTTAACATTTATTTGTTATTGAAATAACACCGTAGCTTTATTGGTGATAAATTGGTAATATTTAATACTTGAGCTTTGGCTTAAGATACTCATATTGACTATATAATGTTCACATAAAAATAATTAAATGGACAAAGGGGAATTTTTCCCTCCCTTCTGTTACCTACTGCGATAGTCACTGCAGAGGATGCAGGTTTTCTGAGTTTACTCAGGATGCTCTAACAAAATACTCAAAACTGTGAAAAGTATAAACAGCAAACGCTTACACATTATCATTCTAAGCTGGGGATTCTAAAATCGAGACTTGATGCCTAATATGGACATCCCCCCCCC
>CABHPH010141052.1:0-38233 GCA_902168325.1 Peromyscus nudipes
CCTAGTGTTTATGATCTTAAAGCGGAGGTAAGGCTTTTCTTACTCTTTCTCACCTAGTCTCACATAGTAGCTTCTTCCCAGCATCTTAAGTGGAGATGGTCAGCAAGTGCACCAAGGCCACTGTGACCCTCAGTCTCTGCTTTTTTAGGACAGATACCACAGTTCCTCCAATTTCAATGGATATATACTTTAATAGATGTTTAAACCATATTGTCACTTTTAGGAAAGGAAGTTCAAAGTCTGTGAGATATGATGGTTCCCTTAAATGAATAGCAGACATCCGCAGCTTCTGTGGCCAGTGGTAGGTAGACTATCTAGGGTGGCTTCTGTAGGTCCTGGCTTCTAATGTGACACACTAGCTGCTACATGTATAAAATATCACTTGTGTGTGCATTTCAGTAGTTATTAACAAATTGATAGATTCTTTCTGATTCATGAAATATAGGGAATATAATTATTCTTGTTTATATTTTCATAATTGACATATTACTTTTCTAATGAAAATATCTTTAGATATTTAAAATTGTTTTTACACTCATTTTCATACAACTTTATATTCTCTTTTCACATTTCCATTCTCACATAACATGCTCAGGTGTTCTGTTAGGAATTTTAATAATAAAATTACTGCAAATAGGGAACCCTAAGAGTGAATGCAGAGATTGTTCTAAAGCATGTAGATTGCTCTCTAGAGACTTGAATTGGACTCTTCCTTTGGTTATTTACTAGTTATAAATTCTGGCTTTACCCCCTCATGCACAGAATGAGGGAAATGATGTCTCCCTTAAGCAATTTGTAGGTTATCTTATGATTCAAACTAAGTATAAAAGTAAACTATGAGCACAAATACCCACAGCTGATTTTTATTATGATTCATTATTGTTATATCCTGTGAAGGCCCCGGTTTTGTTTTTATTGAAGGTCTTGTGGGCAAGTGTCTTACATTGGGGTAATTTATATTTTATTAAAATGGTCTCATCCTCATTAATGGACTATTCCCTTTGAAAAATAGCTAATAAAATTTATGGCTTTTTGTGGCAACACTGGGATATATGTTGTCCAATTCCTTCATAAAAAGGTCTTTTCATGTATTAAATATCAATCAGACCTGGGACTATTTGCTTTTCTATCCTCCCCTTCCAAGGGCCTATTGTCTGCTAAATGTGCTTGATATTTAGTGTTGAAATTAAACATCTCTACTCATGGCTGCTCCTGGCTTGGAGAGACCAGGCTCTACAAGTTGGCAAAAGTGCTGCCTTTCTTCTTGGATGTGCAGATGTTTAATGTAAGTGTGGAGCAATTAGAACATATTTTAAATGTTCTTTATGGTAGTCAACCCACCTCTACATACATCTTTGCTATATATTTCCACAATACAAGCAAAACATCAAATAATATTCCATTATATGCTGTGTCCAGTTGTGGGGTTGTTCTTTCTTTTCTAACTCCTCTGCAATATGCACCTACTTAGCATTATTGAACATAAGAGTGTTCATTGATCACCATCAATGGTCAGGAGAAAATGACAAGACAACTTCTTGGTGGGATCAACTCTTAGGGAACCTGGAGTTAACCAGTGATTCCTGGGAGCTCTTGGGAGTCTGCCCACTGACCCAGCTTCACTGTCTCTGATGACACAGGAAGGTCTCATGATAATCTTCACAATGTCTCTGAACTTTGGTGAGTCACAAATCAGGGGAGCTTAATGATTCTAGGAAATGCATGTTTCTCTTGTCCAGGACAGGGAGCTCTTGTCTGTCCAGCAAGGTGAGCAATTCCACTCATTGATAGACCAGGAGCCATATGTAAATTACATGAACAAGTTTATTTCAGTAGTTTATCTATCATATTATATATATTAAATATGTATAAATTTGTATTAAAATATCACTTCAACATGTAATCAATGTAAAAGTGTGATTAGAATACTTTATATTTTATGAGTTTTCAGTACTCATTCTAGCTTTAATTTAGATTTGGAGTTTATCTGAATTCAGATTCACCACATGTCAAGTGTCCTCTTGCCTCCTGTCCTAACAGCCATGGACAGTAGAAGTCTACTTTATTCTACTTTGTCCCTTAGAGAAATGGTTACTAAGTGAACATCTAACGTTTTCCACATTTTCATTGTTTCAGCTCTGTGGCCATATAGATTGAAATTTGGTCAAAAGCAAGAATCCTAATAATAAGAAGCATAAAGGGAGTGACTTTTTAAAGGTCTATGTGTCATATAAACAACTGGATATGAGTTTTGACACATTAGAGGTAGAGCTTCATCCAACTTCAAATTCCAGGCTGGATGGAATATAAGTATTGGCATAGTTGGGCTCTAAGTTACACCACAAAGAATTAATAGTCACCCTATAAGAGCAACATAGGCCATTGGAGAAAATGAGTAAATTCAAGGTACTTCCATGAAAGTGAGAGTGTGCCATTTAGGTGTCAAGTACAGAAAAAAAATGACTATGAGCAAATACTTTGGTCCAGGAGCAGATCATGCCAACCACAGACCTTGGTTTGTGTTTGTATTTAGGCACCTCATTTTTGGGCATTTCCTGACTTGCTTGAGTGACTGGTGATACATAAAAATGTGTTATCTTTCTGGTGAGTGGTGTCTCCTCATGGTATTTCATGTTCTGATACTTTTTCAAATTCAATTTTCATAAAATGTCTCAAAGTGGAGACTATGAACATCTTCATTTAATGAATGATAGAATTTGAAATGTAGTACTATTAAGAATGTGGATGCTGGCCCATGCTGATATTTCCTGGAGGAATCTAAAACTTTGGTACAATTCTGGCCCATCCTAAAACTTACATTTTTAGTTTATACTGCTTTTCTAATTAGATAATATAATGGCTAAAAATATAAATAACCAGCCACAGATTGTAAACATATCCGGGTTAATGGAGAAGCTTGATAATATGTTGTCTAATTTTTGCCAGGTTAAATTGAAATTAAATTATTAAGTACACTTAAATCATTTAACTTATTCAAGAACCAATTCAGATCCACTTTACATTAAGAGTTTCCTACTTCAAGACCCTCATTTGAAATTCATATCTCCTTCCCTTGATCTCCATAAACAGTTTACACATCTCATGGTGCATAATAAACTTCCTCTGTTTATAGCTATCAGTGAGCATGTTTTATCTGGCTTTTCTCTACAGCCACTCCTGTTTCTTCAGAACAAAGTAGCTGCTGCAAGGGCTGTTTCCTTGTGTCTTATGAATAAGCTGAATGGTTAGATGGATAGTTAGGGGAATGATGGATGACAGGAGGAAAGAAAATACTTCTGTGCACTTCAGAATGAGAGAACCATTTGTATGAATTATTTTGAGAATAGATTTTGGGTAAGGCCCTTTAATTATGAAGGCAACCATGCACAACTATTTGAGAGGGGGAAAAGGACATGCACAACTGAAATGATCACCTGCTTGAGGTGGTAAGTGTTCTTGCTGCCTGTGCACAGGCTTACCATCTACCATGTGCAGTTTGTCTAGGATTTCACAGAAATAGCTTCACACATTTTTAGAAAACATCTTTTCCCACAGCCCCCTTCAAGCTGTATCTGAGAGCATTGGGCATTGCAGAAACCTGTTCTTATCAGCTTTGGGGAGGATAATGCGTTTCCATAACTAATGTTTCAGGAAACGGGGACATGTTTACTTTCTTCTTTTTTGAATGTGTTTTAGAGAAAAGTTGCCAAGTGATAGATGCTGAGTTCAAAGGAAAACTATGGGTTGATGATGAAAGAGAGCTTTGCACTGGAATATCTGTGACTTTTGCCATCTGACTTTACATTTGCTGTATTTAGAATGGTTCTTGATAGTTAGGTCAAGGTGTACAGTTTTCCAACGTTTGATTTGAAGGACTGTGGCCCTTCCCCCTCTTCTGCTCACTTCAGTTTTGGTGTTGATGTTATTCAGTTGTGTTTTCCTTCTATCATAAAGGCAGATGAAACACTAATGTAATCTGTGACAGCATTTCAGGATCCTCATGTCAAGCACTCTCTAATCTATTTTGGATTACATGCAAAAGACGTATAAGACACCACCCCCATTAATCCTGTTTTCTAGATTTTTCTACTTGTAAATGGTTTTCCCCAGGCTATGCATTAGAAGTGAATGATGATACATAAAGGTGCCCCATCTTAATCATCACAGTCCTTGTAAGAGGAGCGTTTATCCCCTCTTTTTGATTTCATTAGGAAATTATTTAAAATGCATAGGGAGGCACTGTAGGTCTTACCAATAATGTGTTATTAATTTTCTTTGGTGTTTTTACCTGCTGCATTTAGTTTCATTGACTTGTCCATAACTCTGGATTTCTTTTTATGCATTGGCATGTCACTAATCATGAGTAGTGAATGTAATGATTATATTTCACCTGTCAAAGAAGTTTGGGATGCATTTAGTACTTACTTATGTGGTACTTATTTAGTACCACTGCCCTTTGACTTATTTCACTGCAGTAACTATTGTTATGTTATTACTGAAGCATACATATAAACATGCATATAAGCACATCATATAAACTTTACTTTGGTTCAGTTATATTACAAAGCTGTCCTGTTGCAATTGTTGCTTTGAGGGGGCAGTAAATGCAAAAAATAGTTCATTTTTTTTTTATCAAACAGAAATCTGTTGAATCATTTTTGGGATCAGCTGAGGAATTGTATGGAAAGAACTTAAACAAAACCTTCAAATGAATAACACTTTCTAGGAAATATAATGTGCCACAGGAATAATGAGAAATGTGGATTTGGGTATAGGGTAAGATACAGGGGTCAAGGTTAGTCTTGTGGGTGTGAATATGCTGTTGCCCCAGCAACATTTATTGGAGACACTGTCCTTCCTTATTAGCATGTTTATAGCATTTTTGTTCAGAGTGCATTTGCTATGAAAGTGTAGATTTATTTCTAGTCCTGTTCCATTGGTCCATATGTTGGCTCTCTTATTCCAGTATCATGCTGATATAATTACTGTCACCCTTTAATGTGAATAATGATAGCTCTGGATTTGTTCTTTTATCCTGAGACTGCTTTGACTATTTTAGATCACTTTTTGCTTTCATATAAACTACAGGATTGTTTTCTTCTAGGTTTATGAAGAACATCTTTGGTATTTTCCTTTTTATTAATGAAAATGTGAGATTTTAAAAAACAAGACAACATAATTCGTGTTAGCTTTGATGAACAGTGAATAAAGAAAATTAACCTATGCCTGAATGGCATGTTTAACAATAAAAAAATTAAACAACCACAAAAAGTAAAACCTTCCAACAAACAAAAGCAGGATTTATTTTAAGGGCGCAAAGGTGCCCTGCAGCAGATTCTGCCTTTACTGGTGTGTCTTCTATTACTAAGTTAGAGACAGGCTGAACTCCTCATGGGCAAGATGGTTAAAGGGTGACAGGACAGTCACATAGAACACCACACTGGCTGAGACCCTCTGGGTCCAGTGCAGAGCTGACTTTGTGCATAGGAGGCACATGGATACCGGTGAGCAGTCAGGCAGACACTATTCAAAAGCTACTCTGCCCTGTATTCATTGAATAATGTTGGAGAAACTTTGGACTTTGTTTTTTATTTTTATTTTTAATTTTATTCTTTACATTCCATTATTTAAATTCTTTAAATAAAAAAGTTTTATTTCTTGTACTTAATTTTTAAATAACAAGGTCACTGAAACTCATGGATGCTGCAAAGAACCTTATGCAGTAGTTAGGTAAAACATCCAAGCGGTTTTTATCTATACATACACAAAGCAGCTTTATTTGAGATTTCAATTTTCCTCTTCAGTTTGAATGTGGAATATAAGGGAGCCTTTTGCATGTCAAGGTGCAGGAAGCAGAGATCACCTTTCCATCCTACCTACATTTACCTGCTAGAAATAAAATTAGATAAGTAGAAATGATATATATAAGTATATATAAGTATATATATATATATATATATATGTAACAAGAGTGACAGATTTGAAATTGCAATCACCAAACAAACCCAGGATAGCTGTTGTTCCCTTTAATTGGCAAATGCAGCACAGAGGACATTGTCTATGACTGGAGAAGAGGTGTGGAGGCTCTTTTCCTTTATTAATCTTTTTTAAATTTACGTTTTCTAAAGTACTATCTATAGGTATATATCTATACAGCTCATTTTACTCAAATATGCCATCTCCCTCTGTTCATCCTTATTTGAGGACGAGCTCTTTTAATTCACTAACGTGGACATAAGGAGCACCTAGATGAACAGGCTGTGATCTGCAATCTCGTTTTCCATGGGCTGGCGGTCTGCTTCAGACCTCTGGGGATCATTTAACCTTGTTAAAAGGAACTGAGAGATCTGGGGATTCCGCTGGCTGTTTTATGTGCTGGCTGTGGGTGTGGATTGTGTGACTGTCATGGTGTTAGTGGGCCGGCTTGTGTTGTGAGCTATCTCTAGTTGTTGCTGTGCTGCCTGTGCGTGGTGCTGCTAGAGTTGCATCTGCATCTGCAATTGTTGCAACTGAGAAGTGGAAGAGCCCAAGCAGTTAAGCTTTCCCACTGAAGAACATCTCACTCCTCATAACTGAGATAACAGCTATAGTACCCATGGCTTCTCTATTGCTTAGAGTATGAACTCTGAAAAGAAGAGATCCACCAATAGAACTGCTCGTAAAGTACATGCTTCACCTATGAGCATGAGGTCCTTCTAATTCCCAATCAGGCTGAAACATTTTAAGAACATCTCAAACACTACTAGATTCATCTAAATCTCTATGATCTCAGTGTTCAATGGTCAGATGAACTGCAAAGTCATCTTTGACATGATTAGGATATTCTCCAGGTAATGCTGCACATATTGAACAAATTACTTCTGTTGATGTTTCTGTATGTTCAGAAGTAACATGTTCTTGAGGAGATGTAGCCACAATAGGAACAGGTAAAAGACTGTGGCTGCTCCACAGAGAAAGCTTCCCTACCAAAGTTGAAATCAAAATCTACCCTTGTGTTGGGTGGTCAGTTGTGTACTTTGTTGTTGCCTCAGTTTCATAAGAAGATACAAAAAGATCCATAATCATAGCAAACTAAACACTTATTTCTGTGACCTCAAAAATTTTCATTTAAATATAAATCACAGCTAACACCTTCATGTCAGGACATCCTAGTCCTGACATTGGTGTCATGGCCCCATCTTGGCTCCTGGTGACAATGTGCCCCCACAGTTGGCTTCCTGCACTGTCTAGGTTTTGTCCCAAGGCAGGGTGGTCAAGGGAGAGAGGAGGCCATCTTTGGTATTTTCATGAGAATTTCTTCATGTTTATAAATCTTTCAGGCAACACAGACATTTTAACAGTGTTAATGTTTCTAGTCTATGATCATGGGAGGCCTTTCCATTTCTTTGAGTCCACGTGAATTTCTTTTATTAGTGCTTTGTGATTTTCATGGTAGAGGTCTCTTACTTCCTTGGTAAATTTATTCCTAGATTATTTTTTAGTGGTTGTGAATGAGATCACTTCCATGATTTCTTTCTCTGTATTTGTTATTGATGTATAAAAGTTACTCAAAGTGGATGAAAGACCAGAAATTAGGAAATTATTAAATGAAATCATATGGTAAACAGTTCAAGTCATCAGTATAGATGATGCTTTTGTTTGTTTGATTTTGTTTTATAAGATGCCAAAACCATAAATAACCAAAGCAAAGAAAGTGATTGTCCATGGCAGAAGAAACAGTAAACAGAATGAAAGGATGGTTTACAAGATGGGAGACTTTTTCTCAAATCATTTTACCTGACAAATAATACATATATAGAATATATAAACAACTAAATAACAGCAATAAAAGCCAGATAATCCAGCCACAAATAGACATTCCTCAAAAGAGGATACTCAGAAGGCCAATACATTAATGAAAATAAAATGCTCAGTTTTATTAGTCTTCTGTAGTGTCAAAATACAAATTAAAACCACAAAGAGATATGATCACATCTCAATTAGAATATCTGTTACCAAAAGGAAAAACAATAACTGATGCAGACAGGGATGCAGAGAACAGGGAACCTTTGCACATTATTGTTGAGAATATGGATTAGTGTAGCCATTGTGAGACCATTACAGAATTTCCTTTAAAAACTAAAAATAGAACTACTACATGATCCAGCTAGCCTGTATCTGAGTCTTTAGTCAGAGGAAATGGAGTCTGGATAATAAAAAGCGATACCTCTGTTTCAATGTTTGTTGTCGCATTTTTCACAATTCACTATTCACAGAGCTGGGATACTGCATCCAGGCCCATTCATGGCTGAATGAGTGAAGAGAATGTAGTATAGACTGAATAGAATATTATTCATATGTAGAAAAGAATGGCATCCAATAATTTGCATAGAAATGGATGGAACTAGAAGACACTATGTTAAATTACAGACAGCAAGTTGAAGTGTATATTATCCTATGCTATATATACGTGGATGTTATAAAGTCTATCTGAATATAGAAGAGTGATTACTAAAACTTGGAAGATGTGGGAGGAAAAGGAAAGTGACTGTTTGATAATGAGGATGCAAGCAGAAGGAATTCAATCATGTTTTGTGTAGCTTAGTGGAGGAACTATGATTCACCACAACATATTCAATATTTAATGGAAAACTATAGAGGAACAAGGCTTCCAAGCATAAAATAATGATAAGGGGATGGAAATATAACGCTTATTCATTTAGAACACAGTAAAAATGGGTACTGAAACATTACAGTGTCTTCACATATGTGTACAGTTACTACATACTAATCTATACTTACAAAGTTATTTATTTGGAAATGCTAGCTGGTTGATTGTTGCACATTTTATGTGTGTATCAAATTAAGTGTACACCATATATTAGGAACTCAGAATAGTGTTGGTTGGATGTTTTCATCATTATCATCATCAAATTTGATATTGCTTCAAATGATTAATATCTGGTTTTGAATAAAAACACATTATGTGAATTTGTGTGTATGTGTATATTATAGATGAAGCACACATCATTTTTCTTTTAAGGGAAAAAGGATTTATTTTGGCTAACAGTTTGGGGAGATAGAGTCCATCATGGTGGGTCAGACATGGCAACAGGCACAGCAGTAGGAGAAAGAAGCTGGCTAATTCCAGTGCATCTGCACACCGAAGCAGAGAGCAAACAGCAGCTAGAGTCAGGCTATAAAACCTCAAAGCCCTCTTCCAGTAGGGGACTTCCTTTGATAAAGCTCCATCTCTCAAAGCCTCTGTAATCTTCCCAAATAGTGTATCTTAAGATGTATCTGGTTCATTGCTTACAGACTTTGCAAATTATTGCCACACCACATGCCTCCAAATTGACATAAGGTGAGATGTGATGTTAAAGAGACTTAAGATATCAAAACCAAGACCACCAAAAGACTGAGGATCTAGTTCCCTTAAAGGCCCACAAGATGATCTAGAGGTGTCACCAAGGGATTCTGTTTGAGGGCCAATTTTTTTATTAAGAAAATTATTTATTCATTTTACATACCAATCAAAAATCCTCCTCTTCCCTTCTCCCTCCTCTCCAACATCCCCTTCCTTAACATACCCCCATTCCCTCCTACAAGAAAGTAAGGCCTCCCATAGGGAGTCAGCAGATCCTGGTACATTTAGTAGAGGCAGGTCCAAGCCCCTCTTCCTGCCTCAAGACTTGGTGAGGTGTCCCATCATAATAACAATAAACTAGTATTTTAAGACAGGCCTCCAGGCAGAATGCACAGCAAGCACCAGATGACAGTTGGATTATGTTAGGATACAGAGGAAGCTAATGTTGTATGGCCTAACATATATGCATCTTTAAGGAAGGGACATTTGACTTCAGTTTTACAGAGTTAGACAGGGAGTACCCTGGGAAAAGGAGTGTTTCATGAGAGATGGTCTCTTGATTGCTCTCCTGCAGTAATCTACTACTACTGTAGTCTACTACAGTAGACTAGGTAGACTCTTAAAGTTGCCACCCCTCATCCCCAACACCCCACAATTGAGCAGATCAAAGGCAAAACTCATTGAAGTTGATTCTCTTTCTGTAGCACCTTTTGCATTCATTCCTAATGCACCTAATCTCAGCTCACTCAATGTGGGTCTTACCTTCTAGTCTTATTCCACCAGACTTTGGATCAGAGCATATCCAAGCTTAACAAATAGGACTACTTATCTTTAAAAAGTAAGTAGTCTATGACATTATTTTGCCTTAGACTTTTGTTACTTTTCTCCCTGAATAGCACTTTCTTCTTTAATTTGGAATAAGATGAAATTCAAAGGTTCTGTATTTATTCCAAGCCAAGAGTGCTAACAACCATATTATTTTATATATACTCCAAAATTTTAATACATTATATGAATAATATTAAATATCGGTATATATGATATTTTATAAGACATAGGATTTTTCATCCATAATGCACTTTATTCAATTCATAGTTTATGAACACCTTTTCATTATCATATACATATTCCAATAATAATTATTTAATTTTTGGATGAAGAGAAATTTGTTCTATTCATATCCTTGCATTCATTACTGCATACATTTTCCTAATGTCTTACAGTGTATGATGGTCTGTGGCTAAACATTTTTATACAATGACAATAACTTTTAGAATAATTTCTTCCATAAAGTCTTTTGGTCTAATTATGTGTACATCACTTATCTCACAATATATATCCCAATTGCCCTGAGATGTTACTACCTATGTCAGGTGGGAATGTTTGAGTACACCAATTCCTAGACTCTCCTAAGTTAGTGCCAATACTTACTACAACAAACAAGCAGTCAGTAAGTGAATGCCTTGCTCCTCTGATGAGAGGGAAATGGAATTTCATTAGATCATCAGTCTAATTTCCACTAATTTAGTTACTAATGAGCTTTATTTTTCTTATGTTTAACTTTTTTGTTATTTATTTATATTTTCTTGATTGTGCTTTGTGAGCTCATATTGATCTGTGTTGTTTTTGAATTACTCTACCTTATTATCTAATTGGAGATAATTTCCAGTGCATATTGATAGTAGTGACTCCATCTCTGCCATAAATACCACATGGCTTTGTTTGGCTTAGGTTCTCCTGATATTCGTATTTTCCCTGTCATAAGAAGTCTTATTAATAATTCTCATATGATTTATGACTTGCATTATTTTTGTTGCTTTATTTTTTTATATTTAAGCACTCGGGAGGCATTGTCAGGCGGATCTCTGTGAGTTTGAGGCCAGCCTGGTCTCCAAAGCGAGTTCCAGGAAAGGCGCAAAGCTACACAGAGAAACCCTGTCTCGAAAAACCAAAAAAAAAAAAATAATGTCTCCCTAAGTACTTTTCGTGGAGATGTAGTATTTAGTGTATAATTTTGACTGTTTACATGCATCTAGTCTGTTGTGTTTTCTATTTACTCATGATTAGTAACTTTATGGTTAGCTATAATTATTGATTTAATAAAACCTAGAATCATTTGGGGAGAGAACCTTAATGTGTGACTATTTACATTGAGTGGTATAGTTGGAATTTTCTTTGGGCCACCAAGAAGCTCCCAAATAAAGACATAGACACTTTTTATTAATTAAGTATGCTTGGTCTTAGCTTAGGCTTGCTCTGCTGGCTCTTTTAACTTAATTTAACCTGTTTCTATTCATCTACATTTTGCTTCAGGGCTTTTTACCTTTCATTTGTTCTCTATGTCCTACTGTATTGCTTCCTCTGTGTCTGTCTGTCTGGCCCCTGGCATCTCCTTATTGTCTCCTTTTCTTTTTCCTCAAGGCTAAATTTCTCCTACTTACTCCCCTACCTGTAAGTCATGCCTTTATCTCCCTCCCTTGCTATTGGCTGTTCAGCTTTTTATTAGACCAATTAGGTGCCTTAGGCAGGCAAGGTAAAACAGCAACACATCTTTACATAATTAAACAAATGCAAAACATCTTTACATAAGCAAGTGCAACTTGACATAGTGAAACAAATATGCTACAACATAAACAAATGCAACACATCTTTGCATAGTTAAACAAATGGCAATGGTTATGTCTATGAAGGATGTCTTAATTAAGTTAATTGGTGTGGGAAAAAGTCCATTGTGTGTGGCACCATTGCATAGACAAAGGGGTCTGAATGTTGTAAGAATGGGAAAAAACCTATAAGCATGGACAAGAAAGCAAATAAGCATGTATGAATGCATTCATTTCTGTATGCTCGTGACTATGGATATGAAGAGACTAGCTGTGTCAAGGTCCTGCTACCTTGACTTCCATGAAATTCTGACTGTAAGCTGGAGTTGTCTTGAGATATAGCGATATTTGTACTTCTTCTAATTAAATTTGTTCATCTTTGTGGAAATTTTGCAGCTTTCCTTCATATAATTAGTTCATATAATTAGCCCTTTTGTATTGCATTCTTAGTGTTTCTTTTTATCTTTACTCTACTTCTCTGTGTAAAAGGAATACTGTAAGTACTAAATTGTCCAGGATGCTATTAAAGAAAATGCCTATAGTTGTTAGCTTACTATATATGTTAAGTTTTGAATAAATGTTGAAATATTTTAAAAGACTTTCATTCCATTACTAGATTGTATATAAGATAATATATACAATATATGTGCATGCTTTTTATACTTAACTAAGAGACTTTAGAATCCCTTGTGATTTGCAATTACTTACATTTTTAACAAAATTTCCTTTTGCATTTTATTTTATTACATGATTCTTTGTGATTTAATGTTTCACGATTTACATTTATACTTATAGGGTAAAGTCAATGTTACTTCTGTATCTTTTGGTTTTGAAGAGGTCAGATTAGGTACCAATTAATACTGGTTTCTTACATAAACTGAAAACCATTCCATCCTTTTCTTTGTTCTTGAGTTAAGAATTTACATCCATATGATTGGAAAGTCTTTTCCCAGCCTTTTAATCTGAGATAGTGTCTGTCTTTGAAGTTGAGGTGTGTTTCTTGTATATAGCAGAAGGATGGATCCTGTTTCCGTTTCCATTCTGTTATCCTGTGTCTTTTTATAGGTGTATTGAGTCCATTGATATTAAGGGATATAAATGACCAGTGATTGTTAATTCCTATTATCTGGACTGGATCCTCTGCATGGATGGGACAGTTGTGTAGCTTGGTCTGTTTGAGGGGCTCCTGACAGTGGGAATAGGATCTATCCCTGGTGCATTAACTGGCTTTTTGGAGTCCATTGCCTATGCTGGGACACTTTGCACAGCCTTGATGTAGCGGGGAGGTGCTTGGACATGCATAAGCTGAATGTTATGGACTTTGCTGACTCCCCATGGGAAGCCATACCTTTTCAGAGGAGGGACTTGGGGGTGGGCTGGGGAAAGGGGAAGGTTTGGGAGGAGCTGGAGGAGGGATGAAGGAGGGATCTGTGGTTGGTATATAGAATGAATAAAAAAATTATTAATAAAAAATTAAGAAAAATAATTTAGATTCACCTGTAAGCTCTTTATTTTTAGAATGATAATTCTTAAAATCCTGTTTGAAAACCTCAGTTTTATTTCTTTAAGAATTACACATGTCAAAGTCTTGCTTGAAAACGTTCCCTTGGATAGCATGGAGGAGAGAAAGCAGAACAATATGAAGCTTAGTGAATGGGGCTAGGTCACTCTATAGCACAACACATTCTGCAATAATGTCTCTAGTGATGAAAGAGCCTATTGAGTGCATCATGTTTGCAAGCCTATTCGCCTTTTTTCCTGCCTCTAGGAGTTTGTGTAACTTACATTTTGCTATGAGATATTCTGACATTTTGGTATTTCTTACATGTTCACCTCTTATCAAGTTTCTTATGTGTCATACAGCACGTTCCTATTTTATCCCTTAATTACAGTAGAAGTTTGACTTCTAGAGATCATCATTAGAAATCATATTTCTGAACGTATCACCACCTATGTATATGACTACTTTACTTCACTTCTTCAACCAAACAGAATTTCTTATATGGCAGGGTGGACTGTCTTTATGTACTGAGCCCATCCTCCTTGTTGACTCTCAGCTATTCTCTGTGTTCTCTCCTTGTTTGTCCACACTCCCCAGAGACAGTGTCTCCACCCTGGCTGACAGATTCCTAAAAGCACTCAGCCTCTCCTAGATACCAGATGCCCACATAATGTTTCCTTCTAGCTTTTCTCTAACTCTCCTTTGTCTCTATATTCTATCCTTCTCTGCCATGTTACATTTTGCTCAGACTGATGTTATATTTATGGCACTATATTAGGTTTGTATATTTGCAAACCCACCTTGTTATTTTCTTCAGCTGCAGTGTAAGCAGAGTCCTGGCACCCAGGAGTCACAAGGAGAATATTTATAGGGTGTGTGTGCTGTCAAAGGGGCTGTGCGCCAGCAGTTTCATTGTATGTCTCAAACCCTGAGTAGAAGTGCTAATTACTGTTGAATGGATGCTGAGTGCATGGAGAATGCATGATAAATTTGCAGTAAAGCCTGTCAGACCCAGTGGGATTTATGGAGAAAAGTAGTAGGAGGTAACTTAGGGTCATATCATCATTTAGTATGTGAGTGGGAGAAAGGAGATCTGGGAATGAGAATAACAGAGAGAGGGCATGTTTCTTAGTTGTGTGGATAGTATAAGCTAGCGCTCTTTAGCAGTTACACCAGCAGCATTTATCTTTTCTAATTCATGTTTTAAAAAGGAATATTTGTTTCAAGACACCAGATACTACTTTTGGATCATATTTGAATCAATTCATCATCATATAGTTTAGTGTTATTTTTAATGATTACATTATAAAATCATTTAGAAAAATAGTGATCTGAAATCCCAAACTGTATATAGGATATTTGCCAACTAGGCTAGGGCTTTCCTCTTTCCTTCTCTCTGAATTGTACTCAGTGCTTTGCAAGATCCTTTCTGGAATTTAGCTACATCTTTTGATTTTTTTGAATCAGAGTCTCTCAATGTGGCCATGGCTGTCCTGGAACTTGCTATGAGGGCAGGCTCACCTCAGACTCACATAAATCTGTCTGCTTCTGCTTCCTGAGTTCTGAGATTGAAGGCCTGTGCCACTGTGTCCAGTTATCTATAATTTTAGTGCCCTATACCAGGAAGTGCTTCAAAAGGTAGGAGCACCAGAAATGTTCCCTTCTGTGGGCTTGGTTTAGATAGCATGTAGATAAGTTATAAAAACTTTTCGTCATGGTTTTGTGAGGTTTTGAACCATATCACGTAAGTCTGTAAACTTATTCATCATTTGTAAATCTTGTTCAGGTTTTCTGGAAATATTTATTTGGATCATGGTTGTCCTGTCAGTCAAGGAAGGTGGCCAGATTCCATATGACACATAATGTTATTTAACTAAGTTTACTCAATAATTACTATTGTGTGGTACCTATGTGTTGAATATGACCTATGAGGGATCTAATGACATTTATATAATTCAGGAAAGGCATCATAAGTCTAAAGAGAATAAAGATGTTTTAAAGTTTATCTGGCTTCTTTTCAGTCCTGTATTCCATAGGTTTGATTCTTAACTATTTTAAGAGATATATCATTTTAGCCACTGTTAATGCTTCTTCTCTGTCCTGGAAGCCTCCATAAGAAGCACCCTCCTCTGAAGTTGCACTTAGTTAATTGGTTATTACCACTTGTATTGGCCAATATCAAAATGGTTAAAGATATATGAAAGATATACAACCTTGTCTTAACTATCAGCTACATGGGCTAGACAATCAAGAGTGAAACATTATATAAAGGGGTTCAGAAACAAAGATAGAAGGCACCTTTATCTAGTTTAACTGTCTTTATTATGTGTAGAACAATATGTGGTTATGGAATCCCACTCAGTGGTTGGAATTATATGAAAATGTTTAGCAGTAAGGACATATCTTTTGTATTTCTAGGATCAAAAATACATACCATGTCATGGGAGTAAACTATAAATGGTTAGAGATTTATATTTGATTCTGAATAATTGATTACAATATCATATTCCAGTGAAAAATTCAAGAGCCAACATACTGAAGTTGTTCATGCAAATAGAAAGTGCAAATTCTAATTAACTGTCCTGTTCTTTTCTGGGAGAAGTACTTTCTCTTGTCATTTCGTAAGTATAATGGAAAAGTACCTCCTGGATTTGAATTAGCTGGGTAATTCTTGACTTTGGTCAAGCCTTTAAACTGGTGGGAACTTTAATGGATATTAATTAGTGTGAAAGCTTTTTATTCTTGGAGGGACCTTTCTTTTTGTGAAAGAGAGAAATCTATCTTGATTGACAGATGGATCCCTCTGTTTCATGTTTTATTGTTTTTGAAGAAAGGAGCTTTGATTTCCTGCCAGGGAGCTTTCATAAAAGGACCTGGGCATGCTGAGCCCTGATTAAACATCAGGGAGAGGTGATGGTTCTTTTATGTAGCTCTCCCCTGAATGGTGAGGAAGCCAAAATTACAGTGACTGTCAGAGAGGTGTCTGCAGAAGGACCACATTCAGCTACAGCAAAAACTGACAAGGCGAAGAAGATTGTGGTGCAAGTACTGTTACTTATAATTCTATGAATATTTAAAGAACATCTATAAAATAAGGGTTAGACTACTGCTTCAAAACACACAATACCAAGTTCTTTCCTATATTGCTAGTGAATATTGACCTACATTACTGAAGCCTTTTTATACAAATAGATGTTTTTTTACTTTCATTAAATGATCCTACTAACATTAACAGATATAAAGGAATTATATAATATAGCAAGTAAATAATTAAGCATCCCATTTTGTCTTAGATTTATTGCTTGCTTTCAAATTTTTCCACGAGACATTCTTATTCATCAATTGTCTCTTCCAGGACATTCTTATTCATTAATTGTCTCTTCCAGGATTAATTATGGAATTAAATTCATAAGTAGACAAAATAAACTGGTCTCAAAGTATATGACAAGTAGGATCCTGGAAGTTGCAGAGGATCAAGTTTAATCATTACATGTAGCCGGGCTCTGCTTTCTACTAGTCATGTGGCCTTGGGTGAGATGTTTTACTCTCTGGTTCTGTGAACACGGGAAGGAAATAATAGTACTTACCTGGCAGAAGGATTTTGAGGACTCAATGAGACGATGAGAAAGAACACCCCACATGCTCTGAGTCTTAAAGCACTTCTGGGGTAAACATATTATAATATAATGCCTCCAAACAGAACTAACTAAAGACAATATAATTGAGGCTTGAGTCATTGTTGTTACAAAGAGACAAAAATAAATTATTGGAGAATTTGGGGTCACTGGCAGTTCTTTTTATGGAGTATGGAAGAAAAGAAAATGATCTTTTATATGTGTCTAATTTCACCCAGAACATAAGCCAAGGAGTAGATTAAGAAATTCTTAGAAACAGAGCTGGGCAGTGGTGGCACATGCCTTTAATTCCAGCACTCGGGAGGCAGAGCCAGGCGGATCTCTGTGAGTTAGAGGCCAGCCTGGGCTACAGAGTGAGTTCCAGGAAAGGCACCAAAGCTACACAGAGAAACCTTGTCTCAAAAAAAAACAACAAAAAAGAATTTCTTAGAAACAGAATGGCCATTTATCCATTTGTATGTATGGACTGAACTATTAATATTCAATCTGTTGAAATTTCATATTTCATGTAAAGGAGAGTGATCAGAGTCTAAACCTCTACATCTGAATATTTCAGAGCAAGTTTGTTAAAATTAATACATGCTCACTGCAAAATAACCAATTGTTGCTATCGAAGTGAGCATTTACTATGAATATTTAATGTGAATATTAACTGTTCTGACCACCTTTAATGCTAAAAATGAGATATTTTGATTTACGACCTGTTGAGAAATAACATGCTTTTAGAATATATAGAAATGACTTGGTTTTGTATTTTTCATTAGTGTTGTATGTATGTATTGTCATAAAAAGACTTTGCTTTAGAGCAGCTTTATATTAACAGGAAAACAATGAGGAAATGCAGCGTTTCACCCATTATTCCCTCTCTTACATTGCCAATCTCAGAAGCCACTAGCCTAGCTTTATAACTGTGCATTTCCTAAAATAAGCTTATTTTGCATAGCAATGTGTTTTTAGGGTCCTGATGTAACTTTCTATGACTTGTTTCCAATGATAATGATTTTCATTACATGGATATATCACAACTTTTAAAAACAAACACCTTGGATCATTAAGATTTTAGGTAGTTAAGAATAAATCAGGCATACACATTTATAGGCATGTTTGCATATGTCCATAAATTTTAAGTCATCTGAGTAGATATGATAAAGCAAAAATGCTGTTTTAGTTGGTAATAGCATGTTTAATACCTGTGACAAACTACTTTCCGAAAGGCTATACTATTTAATATTCATACTAGTAAAGACAGTCACCCAATCACTCACCAGTATGTAGTGTTTTTGGTGTTTGTGATTTCAACTATTGATTTAATGTGTGTGTATCTGTGATTTAGTGTGTGTGTGTGTGTGTGTGTGCTGTTTGTGAGAAAAAGAGAGTGAGTGAGTTTGTGTGGTCTGTGCTTTTTACATTTCACCTATACTATCAGCACCACAGAGCATATTATTCTATCATTTATTTATTAATAAAAATAATATGTATGGGTGTTTCACCTTCGTAGATGTCTGTGCACCATGTGCTACATGCAGTGCCCACAGAGGCCAGATGGATTAAATTTCCCTACAACTAGAGTTATAGACAGTGATGTATGTGCTGGGAAATGAATCAACTTTCTCTGCAAAAGCAATAAGTGTTCCTAACTGCTGAATTCTCTCTCCCACCTTGGATGCACTTTCTGACTGTTTCGTTCACTATATCCTAAGTCTCCAGAAAGCATGTGACATAGGGACATGTAACACAGCGAGTGCTCAGTAAGTACCTGTGAGTGAGTCATGGAAAGTAGGATTAAACATCTTTAGGACTGAATGACTCACTTGCTAATGGTGTAAGCGTTTTCATAAGGAGTAGGAGGCAGCTACCATTTGCATGGTTGCTTTTTACTTTCCATGGTCTTGCTTTCTACACTTTCAAACGTGTCGTCAACCATGCTTCAAAAATTTCAACTGGAATGTTTCAGAAGCAATTCATGTTTTAAATTTTTCATGGCCCTTACTGTGGTGAAATCTATAAGAATTGGGGATTTGAAACTCCTCTCTGTCCTATTTGTCCAAGGCACAAACACTGTTGATCAGCCCTCATGCTATCATAATGTCTGCTATGGAATCAGGGTGCAGGTGTTCCAAACTCGTCTTATTTCATAGCAGGCCTAACATTCAAAATTGTGATATGGGCAACCCAAAGATTCTATAAAACAATCCTGAACTATTTCCATTAAAGGAAAAGGTGAAAGTTCTCAATGAGAAAAAGAAATCTTAGGCTTTTTGCTGAGATTTGTGGTAAGAATGAACCATCTATCAATAAGAAGAAAAAATGTGCTGTTTTCACTGTTAGATCTCTAACTGGAAGTGATAACATGGTGTTTTGTGCCTAAATTTAAAATGGGAGAGGCTTAAAGTATTGTCCGAGGAAATCTTGAGCTTCTTTGAACACTTGAGCTTTGAATCCTCCAGATGAGGGACACTAAGCCACTTACTACAAATGCAATAAATAATGGGTATCAAGGAGGTCCCTAGTAGCTTTATTGCTCACCATAATACTCATGTCAATTCATACATTTCATCTCTTAATGCAGGTACTCCTTTTCCATCATCACGGGCTGTACACTACAGTGAGACACTTTGAGAAAGCCGGCAGTTACATAACTTTCCATTACACTATTTAAATAGTACACTCACTCTGTTATTAGTTAATATCTCCCTCTGTCTACTTTATAAGTTGGTTTTCATCACTGGCATGCACATGCATAAAGAGCCATAGGGCATAGAGAATTCATTGTTATCCATTCCAGCAGGTATCCACTGGGGTCTGGGGAGCTACCTAAAAAGATATGTGACATACTGTGGATCTTAACTAGTGACCTCGATATTAGCTTCAATGTATTTGTCTTCACTTAACCACTTAATAAGGTAAATCTTCCCTTATTTATTTTTAAAGGAAATGACCTTTTACTTAACATCTGCAATTCTAGTAATTGATTGAGGGTTGGGACATTTTTCACACAACACTCTCACTATAGGGATCTAAGTTAAATCTTCTCTCTTCTCTAGCCCTTTTCTACTCAGTTCTGAATTCTCCAGGTGATTCAACAACAGACACACTTTTAAACCCAGTCAAGTTTGGGTCTCAGCAAGTTTCAGTACCAAGTTTAGTTGTGAGATATTAAAGCAAAGCATTTGAAAGAAAGAAATAGTTATACTAACATAGATTGTGGGTCCAGGGACATGGCTCCGTGAATAAGAACATATGCTGTGCAAGCATGAGGACCTGGGTTTGAATCTTCAGCATATATGTAAAAAGACAGGCATGACCAAGTATGCCCATGACCCCAGTTCTGGTGACTGGGGAGGGATTCTTGGGGCTTACTGGCTTCTAGTTTAGCCAATGAATGGAGAAGTCCAGGTACAGTGAGAACACCTATTTGAGGGAATAAGGGGGATAGTGAAAGAAAAGGATTACTTTTCTCCTCTGACTTTTACGTGTGTGCATGGGCATGCACACCTGCACACATATATTACAAACATGGATACAAATACAGTGTAAGGAGTTCAGTGGTTTTTAAAATGTGCAATAGATCAAAGTTTATCTAGTATGGCTTCTGATATTTGAAGAATAAAAGTATAAAAAGCAAATAGATACTAAATCCCTGCTTCCCCACCTTTCCTACTCCATCCCAAAGGCTTACGAGAAATGTCTGCAAAATGCTATCAAACTGTAAACAGGACCACACTGCTCTGTCCACAGGATAGAGAGATCAGGCTATGTCAGAGCTATTTCCTTTTCTGAAAATCAGCTTGGATTTGATATTTAAAATTCATTCAAGGGTATGGAAGAATAGACTTGTAATCCCAGTCTAGGAGCTTGTGGTGGGAGGGTTTCTGTGGGTTTAAGACAAGCCTGGTCTATACAGGTATACCCTGTCTCAAAAATTAAGAGAAAATCATATCCATTTGTTCAACATTTCAAGCCTAAGAACTTAACTAGTAGATGTAGGTTTTTCTGCAACAGTAAATGTCCAATAATAGAGGGACAATGAGTAGGTATGAGACATAATCTTAATGAGGATTATCGAGTAGCTACAGTAAGTACATACATTCTAACATAGAGAAGTGTACTATATATATATATATATATAGTAGTTTTGGATTTTGGTGATTTTTATAAAAAGCACACTTACTACTTTCATTTACATTTCATATACAAGGTTTAAAATCCTGATTTCTTTTGGTATTGGTGGTTATTAATACTTTGGGAATTTTCTGAGAAGATTCCACAGAAAGGGTTAATAATGACATTGCAAGGGAAATATGTCTATAGGATGAAGGACAACTTTGATTTTTATAAACCAATTGTTTAAAAATTATTTTGAGCCTGGCGGTGGTGGCGCACGCCTTTAATCCCAGCACTTGGGAGGCAGAGCCAGGCTGATCTCTGTGAGTTCGAGGCCAGCCTGGGCTACCAAGTGAGTTCCAGGAATGGCGCAAAGCTACACAGAGAAACCCTGTCTCGAAAAACCAAAAAAAAAATTATTTTGAAGTGGTTTTCTTAAATTTACAGAAAGTAATAGTGTTCAAAAACATAAACTGATGTTTTTTGCTAATCTCTATACTTGAAATGATGGTGCTTATGAACTCTAGCAAGCAATGGCTAAATGTCCTAGGGAATATTTAGGTTTGTTTTTGTACCCATTTACTCTCTTCATCCACATTTCTAACTAACCAGAAAAAAAGTACAGTTCTTCCCAAATGGACAGGGAGCAAACATTTAGGAATTCAAACACAGCTACTTTTGAGAAACATACTGGGTAGCTGCAGTTCTCATATGTGCGTGTTGAGATATGGGGGTATAAGTGCACAAAATGCTTGGAATGAACTCCTTTTCCAAAATATCCACAATCAGTTTACACAGCCTGACTGGGGTTTATAACCCACATTCCTCTTACTAGGTAGGTGATCAGGATGTATCTTCTTTCAGGGACATGATGAAGCCATTCCTGAACCTTGAGTCGGAGGGGAAGTTGGCCTGATTGAATGAGGGACTGTGCTGTGACTCAAGAGGGAGATTAGTTATCTGCAATAAGACATACCCTTCAAGTTAAAGGTCATGGTCCTGAGTAAGACTGTTTACTTTAGATTAAGTAAATACGAATCTGTGGATATACACCCTACACCACAATTCAGAAGAATAACACAGAACTCAGGGAAAACATCACACTCATGATTACAGTTTTATTACAGAAGTTAGAATTCAGGAACAGCTGAATGTTGACACACTGGTAACAGGTTTTGAATGATCCCAAACACAGAGCTTCCCACCCTTTTCCTGTTCAGGACAAGCATGACACCATCCTTGCTCATCAGTGTGTTCCCCAAGCAGGAAGTTTCAATAGACTCCACCATATTACAGAGAGGTGAGTAATCACTGACCTCTGGATTAGATTTAACCTGCAATCTGCCTTAATTACTTAATGTTAAGTGGTTTCAAGAACTGTATCCACCAAGATTCAAATCATGCTTGATGTTTCTGTTGGTCTTTCATAACCCAAGGAGTCATCTCAACTCAATATGCACTCAGGTTTGACACTATCACTCAGAAAACTCAGGTATTTCGGTAGTCTTTGTCAGGAACCAAAGCTAAAACACAGTATGATTTTTTTTATTATTATGTTTAATAAAGTAAGACTAGGTTGTCAGAGATGGTATACTTCTACCGTCCCCATGCTCTTGAGTGATGCCCTCCTTTTGGGCTGTGGTCCCTGTTTCTTCATGGGAACTGAGTTTCAATCTTCACTTCCTCTTCACTATTCCACTTTGTCTGACAGTCACTTCTTGCATATGTCCTACCTTACCGTTTTCAGTCCTCGAACTCTGAAAACCTAAGCAAAGCCCTACACAGTAACATCAAATCCACTTAGTTACCTTTTCCCAACAAACTTTAACTACCCATTACATCTAGCAGGAGAATTTCAGATGATACCAGTTCTGTTCCTAGAAAAAAAAATGAAGGAATTAATTTGTCAGCTTGTACTTTTAGTAGGCAAGGAAGAAAACTTTTACATATCAGTGCTCAAGCCAGATACAGAACAGGGACGTATTTCATGACTTTCTTGCAAGCATGAGAATTTAAGTTTGATATCCAGAACCCGTATTTAAAACAGAAACAACAAAGAACAAAAACAAAACAAACAAACAAACAACAACAAAAAAGAAAAAATTCAAAAAGAAGACCAGGTGAGGTGGTGTGTACTTACAATCCTGGTATAGGAGATGCAGAGACAGGAAGATCTCAACAATCCTAGCCTACTTGATGAGAACTCAGTGAGAGACCTTGCCTTAAAAGCCAAGGTGGGTAGTCCCTGAGGAACAACATCCAAGGTTGTCCTTTGTCCTCTACATCCATATTTGTTCTTGTTCATTCTCATTGAGGTGGCTCAGCTTTTGCTCCACATATATAATCAATGATTCTTTAAAATACTTAAAAGACCAGTGCTAAGTATACATTTAAAACCAAAGTAAACTTGCCACAGTAAATTGTATCAAACTAGTCATAAAGTCATATTTCTCACACATTCTCCCTGTCGTATCTTCTGAATGCTAGAATTTGACAGTATTTCTTGAGTAGTTCAGCTAACTAAAGCAAAGATACTTCAGGAAAGCATTTAATCATTTCTCAAAAAGGATTGACTCTATCCATGTAATGTTATTGAGTGTAGTGACCTTGATGACTTTATATTCCAATCCAAATGCCTAAGTTGACTGAGGATGATATTACATTTCCAGTCTTTCTGCTTCCCCTTCCCAGGTGTTAGGGTTACAGGTGTGCACCACCACACCTGATTCATGTGGCTCTGGGAGTCAAACCAAGGGGCCCTTTGCATGCTAGGCAACTATTTCACTAACTGAACCACAGCTCAGCCCAAGCTTCTACGAAGTTTGTTATGAGACTTAAAGTAGACTACATGTTGCATGTCCACAGCAAGATTCATACCAGACAGTTTCAAACCTATTATTTTATTTAATCACAGCAATTTCCCACCACAGCTCTGTAAAATAGATAATTAAGCTCCAATTTTCTACATCAGAAAAATCTAAGTAAAGCAAAAGGACCACTTATTATTAATTAGGTGACAGGTAGTAAATACACAATTCAGTGATTTTGAGAAAGTCCTTCACAGTGACATATGAGTAATTGTTTCCTAGGTGCTGATATACTTCCCTCATCTCTTAATTCTTAGTATGAAATGGTTTGCAGTGTAGCTTTCTCTTTAAAAACGATTGGAGTATGTGCTCAGCAGGTCGTTAAAGCTAAGAAACTATTACTTTCATTCATTCAGTGTGCTTTTACCAAATAGCTTTTATTTTTGTTACACATGTGGCTGACATTCATGAGTCACACTCATCTTTTGTTAATTCAATAAATAGTGAAACAGTGTTCACTAGTATTACCTTCTAAAGGTAGTTAACAATGATGACAGACAAACTGAGCTTTCTTAAAGCCTCTAGTTCATGAGATGAAAGGATATCTTCTGCTGTTTGATCTCAGAGATTTAAAATCACCATTTGAAATAATTCATTCGAAAGGATATTGTTAAAGACAACTTATTACTGCTACTTTTATAATTCCATGCACCCTCAAGTCTATATCCCCAGTGATCATAGCAAGGGGGTTCCCAATTTTAAAAGTTGCTGCATCATTGACAGTATTTGCAACAACTAATACCCAGATACAATGACAGTGATCCAGCTTCAGCAGGTACTGTAAATGCAGATTATACCCTTCATGGTTTCCTTTTTGTGTGAATAGTAAGTGTATGAAATCTTGAGTCAACATTTCCCTTTCTGTTGCATAAACAGTGCTGAAAGCTTAATGATCAGCTGGAGAAGAGGCGTAATGAGTAGTTGCTGCATTGTTCATTAAACACCGTGGTGCTTCTTTCTTCACCATCATTTCATCTGTGCTTGCATTTTGCATTTCCCTCTAGTCTGTCACTCTCCTGGAGCATCGGACACTCCCCTTGAGGTAATTGCTGTGACACACATAGTGCTTCTATCACACAACAATGGAAACGTGTCTCCTTTTCCTGGAGCTCATTTTATTGGAGAGAATGTACTTTTGAAGATGGCAAATCTGTAGAAAATGAGTCAGGCAGAGGGCCTGTCACAGACAGAGATTTCTCTGGGTGGATGTGGCCTTCTGCATAAACCAGGGACATGTTGTTTGACTGTGAATTGAGAGTAACATTTTAAGCAATTTGACATTGGAATTCAAATTTGCCCCCCAGCTTTACTTTGCTACAGTTAGTTTTGCATCACTGTATTTGTGTGTGTGTGTGTGTGTGTGTGTGAGTGACTTTTTCTGCTAGTATATGCTTCCTAGAATAAGATGCTCTACTTGATGAACTAAATCTAAGTTGCTGCAACATTATTGAATACAGTAATTTTGTATCCCTTTCAGTAGCCAGTGAGCATATTATAGAAATATGGTATTGGTATTTCCCCTAGGCCAAGTCATAATTAATTAACTGAAACAGTAGGAAGTCTTACTGGAGAAATGGATTCCAAGGCACACATTTCAATAAATAGAACTACTTTTTATTACATCCAAAGCATCTACATCTTGACTCATTATGATATTGTGTTCCTTTTTATGCATGCACTAAAGCTTAGGAATGTGTAAGGGAAAAGATTGCTTTTGATATCTCCCAGGGCTCTTTGCTTTCGAGTATAGCAGAAAGAAGGAATTTCTAGATAAATAAAGACTTAGCTTCTTCCTGGTATTCTTTGCAACCCATCATCTTACTGTAATCAGAGACCATTATCTATAAATATGAGTTAGGCCAGATACTTGGGCCCTGATAGGTATTAATGTCATTTGTTTGGAAATAACTTGGAGTTCTTTTCATAGCATGAGTAATTTCTGACGATTAATTCCCTAAGTAATATCAGAAGCCACAAGATGATAACTTGAAAATAAACATTACACAATGTATTTTATATAAGAATGTCCTAAAAAATAATGCCCTTTCATATAAGAATGTTCTTGTGAATCATATGCCTACAGAATTACATAGACCACTGATATCAGTTTCCCAAATTCTCATTTGAAATAATGTTCTTAACTATCTCCCTTCATGAATTCTACATTTTGTTTCCTAAATGCATATACTGAATAATAATTCATTAATTTTTCCAAATGATTAATCACCCCTCTTTATAAACTGAATTAAGTCCAGGCTATGGGTAAGGACATAGAATTTTTTTCTTAGTTTATGTCTTTGATCATGGAAGTACAATATGAAATTTATTAAACACAAAATAAAATGTGTTTAAATTGTTTATAGATTGTTTTTCTGCCTTAGTTGGTACATGGCTGCTATAATAGCCCAGGTTTTGAAAGGAACAAAACTGATAGGTTGAATACATACATGCATGCTATGTTGAATATTTTAAAGGTTTTATTAAATTGGCTTACTTAATATGGCTGAAATAATCCAAGAGCTGGTTCACACTGGAAACATCAGGAACTATGTAGCTTTCAGTTCAGGAGGCTTGTGCCTCAGCACTCCTAATCAGGAAGAATCCTGGAGAGCCACTGGTCCTCAGTTCCTATTGAAAGCCTGAAAAAGCAGGTTTCAATATCATTAATATCATGGAAGATACCATCACTAGAGCAATGGGTTACACTAACTTAGCAGTGAAAGCAAATCCTTTTCTTTCTTTTGTCTTTTTTTTTTTTTTTAATCTGGGCTGCTAACAGAAGATGCTATCCACATTAACTGTGGGTCTTTCCACAACAATTATGGCAGTCAAGACATGTCCTAGAGATACCTTCATAAGACATTCTGATGGAGATAGCGCCTCAACCGAGGCTCCCCAATCAGGTAATTCTAAATTATGGCAAGCTGACATTCAAAAACCAACTGTCCCACCTGCTGGAACAATTTTATTAACAAACATAAATAATGGAGAATAGAAGAAAGTGGAAATGGGAGAGAGATCAAATAAGAGCAAGACAAAGAAATAGTCAAAAGAATAGGACAAAAGAGCAAGATGGCAAAATAGTGAAGGGAAAAGCAAAGGTAACCCCAGGGGCAGAAGTGTTCTGTTGCTAGTAGACCTGCATTCATTACATTCCTGACAAATGGTGTGTTCTTCAGCCTTCTTCATTCTTTCTGTCTCTGCCACCTCTTCCTTCCTTCCTTCCATCCTTCCTTCCTTCCTTCCTTCCTTCCTTCCTTCCTTCCTTCCTTCCTTCCTTCCTTCCTTCCCTCCCCCCTCCCTCCTTCTCTCTCTCTCTCTCTCTCTCTCTTTCTCTCTCTCTCTTTTTTTCTTTTTCTTTCAACAGTGTCTCACTATACTACACAAGCTGGCCTTAAACACATCATTCTTTTACCCCAAATCTTATAGACTTGAGATTACAAGCATGTCCTGCCATGCTTGTTTTTTTTCATTTTGAATCATTTCAATTTGAATATGACATATATTTACTGAGGGAATATAACTATTCTTTCAGCCATTTTATTTAAAATACATAATATGTTAGGGGTAGTTGTTTTGAGCTAACTTGATATTGTAGTCAAGAGATGAAGTGACCAAATGCAATGTAAAATAAATCTAGTTTTTCTTTTTACTTTAATTTGTTTGTGTATATCAATGTTTTCATTGTAGCCTACTTTAGGATGAGTAGCTGATTAACTTAAATCATTAAAAGATTTAACATTTATATATTTAAAACACTTCTCTCCTCCCCCACACCCACATATAGTCTATTTTCCCATTGTAGGCAAAGATAGTCTTAAAAACAGAAATTGGATTATGTTACTTCTTTCTCAGTTATCCAGTGGTTTCCTGTCAGAATTGGAATAAAATCTAAACTTTGCCCACAGCACAAAGTCTTATTTGATGCATATCCTGACAACACCCTTGAGTTTTTCTTCTGTATTAGGTGATGGAAACGTCTCCTTTCCATCTATTCATAATAACACAGTTGATGATCTATCAGGAGCTTCACAGCTGCTGTTGCACGGTTTGCTACCCGCAGTAGCGTCATCTCTTCATTTACAACACTGCTATAGCACCATCTCCTTTGAGAAGCTTTTCTGAAGTCTCTATAAAACATAGCTCTTCTTTGCTGTTCCAATCTTAATCTTGTTAATATACCCAGCTTGTTTCTTCTTTGAATGTGTGTGTGTGTGTGTGTGTGTGTGTGTGTGTGTGTGGTGTACTCTTGTTAAGATGTCAGCTCTCATACCTAGGTATATTCCTCACTGCCATAGTGGATTTGTAGTCCTCTGGAATCATAAGTTCAAATAAATTTTTCCTTATATGCAAAAAAAAAAGATGTCAGCTCTCGCCAGACAGCGGTGGTGCACCCTTTAATCCCAGCACTTGGGAGGCAGAGCCAGGTGGATCTCTATGAGTTCGAGGCCAGCATGGTCTACAGAGTGAGTCCCCTGACAGGCACCAAAAACTACACGAAGAAACCCTGTCTCGAAAAACAAACAAAAACAAACAAACAAAAATGTCAGCTCTCTGAAGATGGCAACAGGGTAATGTGCTCACCAGCACCCTTTGATTTTCATCATGGTCTGCTGTTTCAGCTCTGATGCCTAATCTTTGTTCATAGTGGATAGAGGGATGTTGATTTATACTCCCCCATGTTAAATTATATGAAAAATACAAACCAAAGTAGACAGTACTCAGATTCCCTGTGACTCAACAAAGAAATGAAATGGAATGTGTAGTAGTAATAGATATAACAGGTTTAGTTTCGTATTGCTTAGGAAGGAAATTAAAGAATTTCACTCAGTACAAATTAGTACAAACTCTGTATTGGGAAAGGATTTGGAGGCCTCAAGAAACAGTGAATGTAGCTGAGATTAGGCCTTTGATAAATGCATTGTAGAGGGTACAGCACAATAAAGTGAGTCTGGAGAGAAATCTTAGAATAAGATCTCGAAGGACACAGGCTATTGGGTTGAGCTGTGTGAGAAAGCAGGCTGAGCAATCCTTGGGAAGCAAACTAGTAAGCAGGTCCTCTTCATGGTCTCTGCTAGAGTGTCTGCTTCCTGGTTCCTGCCTTGAGTTCCTGCCCTGCCTTCCTTCAGGGATGGACTGTTATCTGGAAATTCAAGATGTAATAAAATATTTTCTCTCCAAGTTGCTTTTGATTAGTGTTTTATCATAGCAACAAAAATCATGCCAACAGAACATAGGAAAGGATGTCAGTGTCCACTGCTTATACAGAGTGAGTGGGTGTAAGGATATAAGCAAGACCCTCTGTCAATTATGATTTATTGTAGGAGGCTAAAAAGGGTTGTTATTTTAGGTTTGTTGCATTATGAAGTTGAGGACTTGCATTGTTTGTAGCCCACCATGAGCTGTAGCCACAAATCAGGATAAACATCTATCTCTGTGATCCAAGATGATGACTGCACATTGCATCCCCTCTAGGCAACATGAGTTAGGTTTCAAAGGAAGTGGTGGAAAAACCATTAAGGAAATAGTCTTTGGAAATTAATTAGTTTTGGGGCTAGGGAGATGGCTCATTTGGTAAAGTGATTGCTGTGTAAGCATGAGAACCTATATAAATATCTCAGTGTGGCAATGCACTTCTGGAAATTCTGTACTAGAAGAGACAGTGAAAGGTGGATGCCTCCAGCTCTCTGGCTAGCCAGCCTACTCCAGATCTTTAGCTCCAGGTTCCTTGAAGAGGTACTGTGTGAAAAAAATAAGGTGGAAAATAAAAGAGGACAATGTGTATGTGTGTGTGTGTGTGTGTGTGTGTGTGTGTGTGTGTGCACGCACACACACGAATTGGAGCAGTGGTACATGAACACCTCTTCAAGACCCACAAAATCACTATAGCAAAACTTCCTTAACAAACATTTTACCATGTCAATCAATATTCCATCTGTCATGATGTCTAGTCTATGCCCACTATTTTGCATTAGATCTGCAGAATGTTTCCACTGGTTAAAACTGAACTTCCTGCCCTTTAACAACCAGTCCCCTTAACAACCAGTCCTTAATAATGCTGCCTATGTACCCTGGAAACCATCCTTCACTTTCTGTTTCTAAGAGTTTGAATCCATTAGTTTCCTCCTAAAAATGAATAACATGTGCTAGCTATTTTTTGTATCATTTTGACACAAGCTGTGGTCATCAAGAAAATGTCTCCACAGGGTTGGCCTGTAGTCAAGTTTGTAGGGCATTTTTTTTTGATTGGTATGGAATGGCCCAAACACTGTGTGTGGTGCTACCACTTGGTAGAATTAAAAAACAGACTGGGCAAGCCATGAGGAGCAAGTTAGTAAGCACCATTCTTTCATGGTCTCTAATTCATTTCCTGCCTCCAGGTTCCTGCCTTGACTTCCCTCAGAGATGGACTGTCACCTGGAAGTATAAAAGAAATAAATCCTTTCCTCCTCAAGCTGTTTTTGGTAATGGTGTTTTATTGTAGCAATAAATCCCTAAGGCACAAGACATTTAATTTTCCTTAGTAGGTTATACTATAAATATATATATAATATTATATCATATTATAAACAGGATTTCATTCTTTTTAAATATAAAATTAGTTCCATTGTGTATATATGTACATGTTCTTTGTCTGTTTAATAGTGTATGGTTATTTTGATTGCTTCTATATTTGGCTGTTAGGAATGGTCCTGCAAAGAACATGGACATGCAAATACTATTTGGATAGGAGCCTTTTTTTCAATTCTTTGTATATATACTCAAAAATGGCATTACTATTATATGGAAATTTATTTTTAATTTTTTGAAGAATATCCATATTATGGTCCCCAGTTGAATATTCATAATCCCACTTTTAGTGAACTAGGATTCCTGTTTCTCTGCAGTCTCATGCATAGTTATTTCATAATATTTATTGTTTTATTTTATTTTATAATTTAATTTAATTTCACATATCAGCCATGGATTCCCTTCTTCTCCCCCCTCCCGCTCCCCCCCATTCCCCCCAGACCACCCCCCTTCCCCATCTCCTCCAGGGCAAAGACTCCCCTGGGGATTGAGTTCAACCTGGTAGATTCAGTCCAGTCCCCTCCTCCCAGGCTGAGCCAAGTGTCCCTGTATAAGCCCCAGGTTCCAAACAGCCAGCTCATGCACTGAGGACAGGTCCCAGTCCCACTGCCTGGATGCCTCCCAAACAGATCAAGCTAATCAACTGTCTTACTTATCCAGAGGGCCTGATCCATTTGGGGGCTCCTCAGCTATTGGTTCATAGTTCATGTGTTTCCATTCGTTTGGCTATTTGTCCCTGTGCTTTTTCCAATCTTGGTCTCAACAATTCTTGCTCATACAAACCCTGCTCTTTCTGGCCAATTGGGCTCCTGGAGCTCCACCTGGGGTCTGGCCGTGGATCTCTGCATCTGGTTCCCTCAGTCATTGGATGAGGTTTCTAGCATGACAATTAGGGTGTTTGGCCATCCTATCACCAGAGTAGGTCAGTTCGGGCTTTCTCTGGACCATTGCCAGTAGTCTATTGTGGAGGTATCTTTGTGGATTTCTGTGGATAGTTATTTTATGATATTTATTGTTTTAACCTAAGCTTATTAATGATGGTCACCATAGCAGATATAATATGATCTCATTGCAGTTTTAAGCTGTGTATTCCTGATGATTAATGATGGACATTTTAATATTGTAGTTTGCCAATTTTAGACCTCCTTTAGAAAAATGGACATTTGAGTCTCTTGTGTTTCTTAATGTAATGTGTTTGGATATTTTCTTTCCATTGTTGTTTGAGAACCTTTTTTCATATTCTGAGTATTAAACTCTATCAGACTGATGAGTTCAAGCATCTTTTCTGTTTGTAGGTTTCCTTTCTATTCTGTTGTTCCCTTTGCTGGGTAGGAGTTTAAAATTTGGTGGAATCTCATTTCTCTGTTCTTCTGTATTTACTTATTCTTTTCACATCAAATCAAGAGCCATGGAGATTCCCCTCTTATTTCTGCTGGTATTTCCATGTTTCAGTACTTGGATTTAAGTTGTTAATTTTTTTCCATGGGACTTATCACCCTGATGCCTAGAAACGAGACTGATTTTACCCATTTCATAATCCTGGCAGCCTTGTTGAAGTTCATTTGACCATAGACTTGAGGGTTTATTTCTGACATTAGTTTTCTAATACACTGGTCTATATATGTGGCTTCACACTATTCTGATTAATGTATCTTTTTCATATGTAATGAAATCAAGATGTATAAGGCTACCCCAAGATGTATGATGCCTAGTTAAAGTCATTTAATATCCTATGTGAAAGTGAGTATTTTGGCAGGATCTGTAACATGAGTCATTTTGGTTTTTATAGAATTTTTTTTATTAGATCACCTGATGTCTTTGAGTAAGAGTGATATTGTAGCTATGTTAACAATATTAAGTCTTCTGGTACATACAATTTATTCACATACTTTTCTCAGTAGCATTTTGTGTTTTTCGGTGTACTTACCTTTTACCTCCTTTGTTAAGTTTCTCTAAGTATTTTATTCTTTTGGGGTTATTTTAAGTGTCAGTGCTTTCTTACCTTTGTTTTCTGGTTGTCCATTAATAGTAGTAGATAGAAACAGTGCTGTTTCATCATGTTGGTTTTATGCTCTTCAACTTTGCTGAATGCATGTATTAGTCCCATCAGTGTGTGTGTGTGTGTGTGTGTGTGTGTGTGTGTGCATTTGTAAAGTCTTTTGAGATTTCTATACTCTTATATTTTCTGACAGATGTTTTGCTTTTTCTTTATCATATTTGAGCTCTTTTAGTTCTTTTTCTTGACTAATTACTGTGGCTACCACTTCTTGTGCTTTATAGAACAGAAGTATCAAAGAGGACATTTACCTTGTTTGTGATCTTAAAGAAAACAGGTTCAGCTTTTCACTATTGTGTAAATGTGAGCTGTAGGGATCTGGTATGTTGATGAAATCTTTCCCTCAATTTTTTGGTTTACTTTTTTTTTTTTTTTGGTTTTTCGAGATAGGGTTTCTCTGTGTAGCTTTGCACCTTTCCTGGAGCTCACTTTGTAGACCAGGCTGGCCTCGAACTCACAGAGATCCTCCTGCCTCTGCCTCCTGAGTGCTGGGATTAAAGACGTGCGCCACCAATGCCCGACTTTGGTTTACTTTTTTAAAAATTGAGAATGACTTGCTAAGTTTTGCTAAGTTCCTTCACTATGTGATTTGAAATGATAATGTGATATTTGTCCTTCATTTTATTGATGTGACTTGCTACATAGATTTGTTTTTATATGCTGTACCATTATTATATTCCAAGGAGATATGACACAGTCATGACTCATGTTCCTTTCAATGTGTTGCTGAATAATAGTTTTGTTATTTTTCCCTCGGATGACTTTTCTATTACTCTTTTGGGTATCTTCTATATTTTCCCCTTTTAATATAAGTGTTTGAATTTGATAGTATAATGCTGTTGGCATCATAATATGAAATTTGTCAATGTTCCCTCTTTTTCAATGTTTTTTGGAAGAATTTGAGGAGGACTTTTGTTAATCCTCCTTTAAGTATTTGTTGAGTTCTCCACAGAGGCCATTTAAGTTCAAGTTTTAATTTGTTAGGAGACTTTGGTTACTGATTCAATTTCTGTGCTAAATTTAGGCATGTGGGGTGTGTGTGTGTGTGTGTGTGTGTGTATGGGAGGGGGTGTTTATTTCTGTCTTGGCAGGCTGGTATTTCTGGGAAATTACTACTTTCTTCTAGGTGATTCAATGTGCTTGTGTATAAATACCCAGAGTAATTGATTTTGATCCTTTTTGCTTTATTCCAGCAGCATTTGTAATGTTCCTGTTTCATTGCTGACATTTTTCTCTTGAGTCTTAGGTTTTTGTATCACCTAGCTAAGAACTGGTCAGTTATTTTGATATTACTAACTCAACTCAGTCTTCTTGATTTTTCATGATTTAAAAAAAATCTCATTATATTTCTGCTCTAATCTTTAATAATTTTCATCCTACAAACACTGAGCATTTTTATTCTCAACTCACTCTCCTTAAAGTATGTAGTTAGGTTATCAGTCTGAAAAATCTCTCTCTCCCTCCTGTCTTTCTAAACAGTATCTGCCTATGTAGTTCAAATTGGTCCTCTATGTTCTGGAAATATATTCATGCACCATCACTGCTGGTAAGATGAGAACTTTTTGGTTATTTGCTCATTGCATGTAATAATTAATTGTACTAGTACAGTCTTTGATACATGGCAGTGGTTTTATTATGCTGTATTTTCATGGAACTTTGTTTCCAGACAGAAGAGATTTCTTGTGACTTCTTTGACTCATTGATTGTTCAAGAGTGTGTTAATCTCCATAGATTTCTTGTGACTTCACTGACGCATTGATTGTTGAAGAGTGTGTTAATCTCCATGTGCTTTAAACTTTTCCAGTTTCATTTCTGATTTCTAGTTTCAATTCATTTTGATTGGAAAAGATTGTATTATTTCTTGCATGTTAAATTCTCTAGGGTGTCGTTTACGGTTTAGCAGATGACCTATCTTGAAGAATGCTCTGTACATACTTGAGAAGAATATGCATTCTGCTTTGGTTATGTGGAGTGTTTTCTGAAGGTCTGTCAGGTCCTCTACATTGTTGCTTACAGCCTTGGTTTTCACGCTCACCTTCCATGTTCATGTGTTTCCCATTAAATGGGATTGGCAGCTGCTATAGACAGCACCTGGGCTTATGTCATTGCCTCTGTTCAGTTCTGCTTGTTTTCAAGGAAGGTTGGAAGGTACAGTCCAAGCCTAGGACCTAAAAGATAAATACCTAGTAAAAATGTGGGGCATGAATGCTTGGAAGCAAACATCAAATGTCCAAAATATTAGTTGAGAATCTAATATGCTTTAAGAAACGGCAGCTTGGTCTGATGAGCTTTTCTCTTTATTGATGGAGGAATCTCAGAAGCACTCCCTTGTGTGTCTGTGATATATGAGCTTTTACCTTCTCATTTATGAAGTTACAATAGACATATAATTCTTACCTTATTACATATTCTCCAAGAAGCACAGTAAAAATAAAACGCAGCTTTAAAAGTTTAAAATGTTACTGCTGGGAATCCAAGATGAAGAAGATATACAATTCAAAATTACTTCCACCCATGTTGTTACACACCCTATTAACAGTATGCACAAGAGACGATTCTATTTCTAGATTTTTATCACCCCATTTCATAATTTTAACTTGTGAGAGCCAAAGACTATGAAGTAGAGAGATGTCCTACAGAGAGAAATTATGCATTTACATTGAATCTCACTGTTGGAAAATGTGCTTATTAAGCATTTCACCTTCATGTAAAGTTGAAAAGTAAAATGAAAACAAATCTTAATAAGTTAATTTTATTCCAGAATTCCTAACTTAAAATATGAATTTCTGATTGAATGTAGTGATTCCAGGCAATTGCTACTAACTTCAATTTATGCATGTATCAATTTTATAAGAATCATTGTAAATGAAACTGAAAAGGTATAAAGAATTTCCGATCAAAGCTGAGCATTGGAATAAAAAGTTATATTGAAGGAGTTTCTGACACCAGTGTAAAATATATTTAAAACTATATATTTGTACAAGCTGATAAATTTGGTCTGAGTTAAAGAAAGAAAAATAAACCTTTTAACAATCTACAGCTTTGAGAAGGAACCTTGATTTTCTTTCCTGCACATCTCAATTTAATCACTTTATGATATGCAGGTCTAGTGCATTCTGGGAAAATCCCAGCAGTATTAAAACAGGATTTGCTCTTGGGGCACAAGGAAGAGGATAAATAGAATTTCTTCAGGCCTGACTCTGGGATATCCATCATCTTCCAACCACAGAGGTTGGCCTTGACAGTGTCACACACCGATCTCAAGCACTAGCTAACCTCTGTGGGGCTGGGGTACATCTGAGGGAAAGCATAGCAACTGCTGCCTATATCATACTGCCTTTAACTTTTCTTCAGCACCCAACGCCAGAGATCATTTTAACCAAGTTCAGCTCTCCTCCATTGCCCCCTTCCCCCTCTTCCCCCCCTCCCCGCCCCCACTGCACAAGTCTGAAGTTGCATGATATGTTTCTGTAGTTCAGATTTGGTGCTTGGTTAAGGAAAATTTATCTTAATGTCAACCTGGACTTGGAATTGTCAGAACAGCTGAGGTTTTTATGCTGTTTCTTCTATTTATTACAAATGGGATTGGGTTTCAGCATTCCATTCTGAAGACATTGTTGGAAAACAAAGAGGAGGGATGTCAGTGACAGCTGAAGCAGCAATGGATGCCATTTACTGAGGACACTCCCTGGCAAAGATCAGAGTTCCCAGCCTTGGATATGGGTGGAACTCTGCTCCAGTTTTCCCTAAAGTTTTTTATTATTGATTTATTAATTTAAAGGGTGTATGTGTGTGTGTGTGTGTGTGTGTGTTCATATGCCCATGCGTATATGTAGAGCTTAGTGGTCAAACTCAGGTATCCTTCCTAAGGAGTCATGTATCTTGTGTTTTGAACAGTATCTTTCACTTGCCCTACAAATCATGTACTAGGCTAGACTGATGGGTCAATGAGTCTCAGGGATCTATTTGTATACTCCTCCCCAGTGCTGGGATTCTAAGAGGGTGTAATCATATCCACAGGCTCATATGGTAATTGAGCATTCTCCCCAGCCCCTCTATTAGGTTTTAAGCATAGATTGCTTCTAAAATTAGCATATGTCCTCAATAATTAGATGGTGAAGACAACTCCTAGCAGTCCTTGGCTGGGGATGTTTCCTTTAGAAATTCCACTTTAAAAAACTCAAAAACAGGCTTTGTGTGTATTCACAAAAGGAAGAAGATGTATATGTTTTTAAAGCTACAAAGACCACGTCTCTAAAATTCCCCTGACTATTATGATGGGTGTTGCTCTCTGTGCTGCTTCATTTCTCTTCATTCTGCTTGGAGTTTTGGGCACATTGGTTGATTCCCCCCATATACTAAAATTAAGGACAACAAGGCTACCAGTAGCAATATCTGGATGCCCGGTGTATAAGGAACTCATTTATACCATATTTACTAGAGTATGGGCTATACAAGTTACTTTCTAATTAGCCATTTGAAGACTGAGGAGAACAATTACAGACATTAATATCACTAATATTAGCTTTTAGTATATTAAAACTAATTGCTTCTAGATAAGACTATTGGCTACTTTATGTCTTTGTCTTGTTTATTTTTTGCTGCTATCTTTTCTCTATTTCATGGACTTTTTTTTACTTCATATCTCTCATTTCTTTGATTATAATTTAAGCACATTCAATTTTTTTGACTATGATGTGAGGCCAGTGTCCTTGACTGAAAATAAGTGTGACTCATTCATATGGCCAATAAAGCAAAGAAGATATGCTGCCTTAAACATGGAAGAAAGTATCAAGGCACCATACTTGTTTGTCAGTTGCTTCAAAGGAAAACGGCCGGTTCTCCTCCTTTGTATTACAGCAGTGGTACTGTGCTCTGATGCTCTTGGTTCTTCTTTATGAACTTGAATTCTATAAGAAAGAATTCAATTCTTTATGAACTCGAATTCTATAAGAAAGCATAAGGTGCCCTAGGAAGGATTGGGGACACTGATGGCCTAGGTCATCATGATGCATGTGGCTTCAAATGACGGTCTGAGAGTGCAATAATCTTTGTTTATATAGTTGTGCTGAGCCTGTCATACTCATATACTAAGAGCAGAGGCAAGGAAGGGAAAAGCAGAAACCATCTCAGTCCATCAGAGACACAGTAGATGAGTTATTTTTTTTCACCAAATGCCACTTGTGTCTGATGTCATGATGTCTCTCTGGTTTACCTTCAGACCTAAGAAAGGGATTTATCAATCATGGAAATGAGAAGTAAGCTGTCAAGAGAAATCCCCATGCTATATCCAAGGATGATCATTAGACAAGTGTACTGGCTGGTTTTATATCATCTTGACACAAGGTAAACTCATCAGAGAGGAAGGAGCCTCAGTTAAGGAAATGCCTGCATGAAATACAGCTGTAACGCATTTTCTCAATTAGTGATCAATGGGGGAGGGCCCAGCCCATTGTGGGTGGTGCAATGTCTGGATTGGTGGTCCAGTGTTGTATAAGAAAGCAGAGTGAGCAAACCATGGGAAGAAAGCCAGTAAGCAGCACCCTTCTAT